>CM067519.1:14319535-14485567 GCA_034509495.1 Acestrorhynchus altus
TCCTTCAAAGCTGTCTGATTGGTGTGAGAAAGAAACATGAACAAGTAATGGCAGAGATTAAAAATAATAATAATAAACATATAAAACTTCTCATGTACGCTTGAAGAGGACAATCACAGTAAGAATATTATGGTTATTATTAACCACATCCTACTCACTAAACAATAACATTTTAGGGATTCAATTGATACCACATTCATGTTTGTATTATTTCAATTGAAAAAATATATATATGCAGCCTTATTTTGTTGAAGCAAAAACCTATCCTATCTATTTTGAAAATGTTTGTAATTCCTTTCTGCAGCAAAAAAGAAAGTAATGTGAATTCTTACGCAGCATTCAAATTCCTTCCAGATTCTTGGGTTATCGTACTGCACAGCTCTTTTGCAGTTCATCCTTCCTAAAGGTCTTTTGCAGTCAAATAGGGGCTTTGAGTCCCCTTTTTAGCAATACTACAAGCAGTTCCTTCAGAAAGCTTTCTTTGTCTTCCAAATCTCAACCTGACCCCTATCGTTACTGTTAAATGCCATTTCTCATTTTCATTACAAATTTGAGGGAAAGGCTACCTTTACTATCTTCTTTTAGCCTTACTTTCATTTTTATAGAGTGGTAGGCAGCTGCTTAGAAAAGCCCACGGCTGCTGATTGTACAAACAATGTAGGCACAGCAGCTTTCAAATTGAGTTCAACTTTGATGAATTCTGTCTTGTTAATTTGTGTACCATCACTGCTGCTGCATTGGCTGTGTCACCTATGATGCGGTCTGTATGTAGATATTGATGTGAAACCACTGAACCAAAATGGAGGACCGTTTACCATTTAAATCACTGATTCCAGTCCAGTTCACAGTCACACACACTTCATGATGTAATGTGAAATGTAAAACCCCACTGTGACTGGGACTATATTCAACAATTTACATTTTATGTCCCTGGGCTTCAATTCATGTTCATGCGTTTTTACACTTGTCCAAAATACCTGTCTGCAAAATTCTGGACTAATTTGGGGGAGGGGCTCATTACATCGGATTTGACTTTACGCAGAAGAATATGGATCAACTGTTATTTCACTTTCCTGCACACATTTCTGCAAAATGGTTGGGCTTAGGTTAATTTGTTTATCAGTTTTCACTACTTTCCTTATAAGTACTCAATCCTAAAGAATTCATACTGGGTATTCATGCAACAAGCCAAGACAGGGGTGTTTATAGCTATGCAGGTGACAATTTGCAATGTGTTTGCAAACTTTGTCCAGGCTTTGGCTAACTATTTACCCTAACAGGTATTTTGACTGGGATATCCCAACATTTGCATGTCAATGTAATTATATGCATGTAATGTAATCAAATGTATAGCAAAGTGACTCCTCTGTGAATAGATACTCATCAACCTGATTCCCTTTATGTCCAACACTATCAAGACATTCTAATTTGTGAATTCAGCTAGACTGAGGTGCACCCAATGTTGACACAGCTTCAGTGGTCCAAAGAACAGAACTGCCAACAGATTGGGATACTCTGGAAAAGCCACACTTTTTGTGCCATGTTTTGACTACAGGGGTATAAATATGTATTTTCTAGAGAGATGTAGCTTCATACATAGTAGTGATATAGCTCCAAAACATCTGGTATAAGTTGGACTGCTGCTGAGTGTGATATATAACTAATGATCTAGCGCTCAGACTCACTTTTAGCATTGCTTAACTTCAGAAATTTGACCATTAAAGAAGGTAGGGAAAGACATGGAGGAAGAAAAGACAAGAAAGTGTTTGGAGTTTTGGAAATGAGAAAACTGTATATATGTCATGGTAACAGGCTTGCTGGCATCTTTCTCCTCCTACAGCAGGAAAATTGAATTGTTGTTAATATCAGACTGCCCGTGTGTGTGTGTGTGTGTGTGTGTGTGTGTGTGTGTGTGTGTGTGTGTGTGTGTGTGTGTGTGTGTGTGAAAAAGGGAAGCTATGGGTGGTGGGGGTATTTCCGAAACTGCGGTTGTTCTGAGGTGGTTCCCATGACAATGTTGCTGCAGAGCCGGGGTTATGGGAGGGCACAATGGTCAGTTTTCCACGCTGGATGCAATACAGGTCAGCAAAGCAGGAAGGCAGGGACTGGTCAACAGCCACAACACTTTGATATCCCATTGAATTAAACATATTTTTGTTCTGTCCTCCAAATGTGGCAATGTGGAAATTCAGCCTGGCCTGCTGTGGTTTGGGGATTTCTAAGCAGGGTGTATTGTTTGGTTTTGCCTGTGCACTGTGGTCATCAATTTCAGTGGACTCATTCTCAGGCAATGAAAACACGTCAAAGTTAATGAGAGAGCATTTGAGAAGATCACAAGATCACAGAAAGCCAGCGTGTGTGTAAACATGCATACATATATGTGAATGCATACATGTGTGAGTGTGTGTTACCCACCCGTGTTTATCTGAAATTGTATGCTCATGTGGTCAGGATCAGAGCAGCGATTTTCTATTGAGTTGGTCTGGAATTTGCAAGCCCTGGAAGCCAAAGAAAGCTCACTATGCTGGCCAAACTGACAGAGGTCTAAAGATCAATGCTAAAAATATCAATCAGTAGCAAACGATTTTGCCAAAATGTCAAATGTTTTTGACTGTATCTGCATTTTTTAGTCACTTTATTACAAAGGCCTATTCAGTAGACTATAAATACCACTGGAGGTCAGAACAGAAATCCTGTGTAAAAGTAGAATTGCTCTAAATTTCTACTTAAAAAGTATGAAGGTACTGGCTTTACTTTGAACTTATAGTGAAGACAATGTGTAGTGACAACATGTAAGTAAAGGTCTGTGCTCAGGTCTGCCCTCTTTGGCTTCCTCACGAAATACAACTGCTGGTAGGCTTTCCTCATGACAGTCATTGTGTTGTTACACCAGAGGAGCATATCGCTTGTGTGTACTCCAAGTGAGCTCTGCAGTCACGTGTACATCAGTGTGTACAGCAGAGGGCTGAGCACACAGCCCTAGAAGGAACCAGTGTTCAGGATGATGGTGGAGGATGTGTGGCTGTTGACTGACTGTTCTAACTCTCTGTTTCTTTACTAAATTATCTCATTCTACCTTTCTGTACTGTACTTATGTTGTGGCTGGAACCTTAATTTCCCTGAGTGAACCCTCCCAAGGGATAAATAAAGTTCTATCCTATCCCATAAGTATATATAATTGAGGTTTTTTTATCATTTTTAAAATAGCAAATAAAAACTGACCCTGCATATCAGAAATCAACAACCCCTTCACTCTTATTTAAATGAGTACAGTTATTTAGTGGTTTTAAGAAATGTGAAGTGTGTCACAGAAAATATCTCTGTGTAGTACATCACATTAAGTAGTTAAACGGTTTAAACAGAATATAATTTTTTTGAAACCACACAGAGCCAAATGTCAACAAATATAGCAAGTAGATGGTAAAACAAATACAGTAAAGTACAAGTACAATTATTATTTTCACCTCTGAACACTAGTAATACAGTACATGTGTGTAGGATAGTGTTTCGCAGTACTGGTACCAAAATATCCCCAAAATGCCCATAAGCATTCAGTTTCAATATCTCATGTGAAGCAAATCTGTTAAGACAAGTGTCTTTAGCAAATAATGTTACCAGTTAGTGCAGTGTTTCTCAACCCTGGTTCTGGAGGCACCCCTACCCTGAATACTTTAGAGTTTTCCCTGCTCCCAGAACACCTGATTCAACTAATCAGCTCAGAGATGCAAGGGTGTGTTAGTACATTCATACATATATTCACATTCCTAGGTGGCTATATACCCATAACAATGTCAGGAACTTTCAAGAAGCCAGACATATTATTACTCACATACCAATACACCATAAATTAATCTCATACATACCAGCTTTGGGATCTCATCTTAACCATTTTGCCATGCTATACAATATCAGACATCAAAGCTTGTGCACTCTTCCATTAGTCTGAGAATTTCTCAATGCTATGGCTGACAGAAACTTAGACCACTTCTGAAGCAGGAAGAAGCACTGACAGCTGCAGATTTTGCAGAGAGGTTAACTCCTCTCAAACATGAAAAGGCAGTGAAGTTACCTAAAATAGCATAATGGGGAGACAACAACTGATCTGAAACCCAATCTGACTTCAGACAAATTTATGGTAATAGTATCATCTCTAACACCTGCTCTCACTCTCTTGGGCTCTTATGAATTGGCAACTACAGCATTATAATCACCACAGGCACTTCATCATGGATTTGAGCGGGAGTACTGGAGGGACTGTGAGACATATAAGTCCAGGGACATTTCAAGGTTTGAAAAAATACAGTGATTTCATGTAAGCTGCTTCTCTGGGATCACTTCCATTGGACAAGAAAACAACTAGAAGGCATCCTTTTTATACACATCTTTCAAAAATGATACAAACCACCCCCATTAGGCTGATTAGGCCAAATCACTTGTTATCCTTCTTTAATAGTCTACTTTAACTTTTTAGCTATGACTAAAATACATGAAGCATTTTTAGAAGCAATGTAATGCAAAATGACTGAAGACTTAATCTTGAGACAAATGGTTTTAAAATGCCATAATTTTTTAGCAAATATTTCTAGGTAGTCTAGGTAATGTTTTGTTGAATAATGGTTAGTACATTCTGTTGCAAGTCTGTAAATCTGGTAACACATTCAAAGAAGCTCATATCATGAAAAAATAATACAATTCTGCATCAAGTACTATGTTTTCAGTGATTGTAGTAAAACATTATCAGTGACTTCTTATCTGATAAAGTCACTGGAGAGGCAGGTCTTTACCCATCTCCACCCTCTGGTGAGCACATCGATGAATCCTCTTTATTTTGCTTACCAACCTGGCATCTGAGTTTTTTCTCACTTTGAGAATCCTGGGAACACTGTGAGAATCACATCTCCATCTCCAGTAGCTTTAAAACCAAATAGCCTGGGCTGCTCAAAGACAAGCTGGAACATGTTGATGTGGACAGTCACCTGTCTAACTGGATACTGGACTATGTCACCAACTGACCACAGTATGTGAGGGCAGAGGACTGTCTTTCAAAGTGATCAGCAGAATTTTTATCAGCAAATTCCATATTGGTTATAAAATTCTTTTACTTGCATATCAAGCCGTACGCTGGCTTGTTCCTGATTACTTGTAAGATCTAATCCCCCATTATGAGCTGTCATGATCACTCAGATCACTGCATGCTGGCTTCTTACTAGTTCCCAGAATTCAGAAGGCTTCAGCAGAGGGAAAACACCCCAGCTCTGGAATAACCTTCCAGATAAGTTTTCATCACACTGTCTCAATCTTCAAGTCTAGCCGGAGAACTCACTTGTTCAGTGTAGCTTTAATGTCTCAGCTTACTTTCATGGAAATAGGGAAGTTTGGTAAACTGGGATGTTGGTGCTTCCATCTGACTCCTTTACATGATCAGGTTTGTGACAACAGAGTGGTTGGACACCAATGTTTCAGGATGCTCCCATGTCTGTTACCTTCTGGTTCTCTCCTTTCAGTTAGGCTGCCGGAGTCACTCACCACACCCTGGTAATGTTTATATTCTCTGTTTATATTCAATGTTGTTATCCTTTCATGTTTCCAGAAAGTATTAGTCAGGTCCACAATTATTTAGAGAATTACACCATTTTATAGTTCTACTTCTGAACACCACAATGGATTTTTATTGAAGGAATATAAATGGAGTGTAGCTTTTAGAATAAAAATATTGCAATAAACATTTTTTCTCAAATTGCACAAACTCAAAAGTAATTGTACAAACTCACTCATTCATCACCCTGAACACTGGCGTACCACAAGGTTGAGTACTGAGCCCAATCCTGTGCTTCCTGTTCACCCATGACTGTGTGCCTGTTTATGGTTCTAACACCGTAGTCAAGTTCGCGAATGACACCACGGCCATAGGCCTGATCAGTGACCACGACGAGACGGCCTACAGGAATGAGGTACAGCATCTGTCGCTATGGTGCCAAGAGACAACAACCTGGAGCTTAACACAAAGAAAACCAAGGAGATCATCATGGACTTCAGGAGGTCTAGAAGCCTGCACTCTCCTATCTACATCAGCGGAGCTGCAGTAGAACAGGTGTCCAGCTTCAAGCTCCTCGGCGTCCACATCTCCAGTGATCTCACCTGGTCTCTGAACTCCTACGTCCTGGTCATATATATATATATATATATATATATATATATATATATATGTGTGTGTGTGTGTGTGTGTGTGTGTGTATATGCATGTATGTATGTATATATATGTATGTATATATATGTATATATGTATGTATATATATATGTATATATGTGTATATATATATATATATATATATATATATTTATTTATATATGTGTGTGTGTGTGTATATATGTATGTATATATATATATATATTTATATGTGTGTGTGTGTGTGTGTGTGTGTGTGTGTATATATATATATATATATATATATATATATATGTGTATATCTTATGCACTTTATGTAAATAACACAGTATATTGCACTTCTGGTTAGATGCAAACTGCATTTCATTGGCTCTGTACTGGTACTCTGCACAATGACAATAAAGTTGAATCTAATCTAATCTAATCTAAAATGGGCCTGAATGTGTAACTCACAAAATGCTGAGTCTACTGTAACCACCTTCACTTTGTGCTTTAAAGGATCATCAGTTGTGTTGAGCTCAGGTGACTGGCTTGGTCATTTAAGCATATTCCATTTCTCTGCCCTTAAGATGCTCTTGGGTTGTTTTCACAGCATGTTTTGTGTTCTTGTCTTTCAGTCATCTGTACTGCAATCCGAGCAGAATATTTAGAGTACCTTGCAAAAGTATTCATTTTTCATGTTTTGCTACCTCACAACCTGGAATAAAAGTGAATTATTTGAGGGTTGGAATAGTGTCACTTACAGAACATGGCTACAACTATGAACATAAAAAATTTGTATTTTTTTTGTTTGTTTTTATTGTGAAGCAAACAACAAATAGGAAAAAATAACAAGAAATTTCAGTGTGCATAACTATTCACCTCCCTAGTACTTTGACAGTACTTACAGCTGCAAGTCACTTTGAATAAGTCACCATGAGCTTGCCACATTTTGCAACTGGGATTTTTGTCCATTCTTCGAGTCAAAACTGCTTCAGCTCCTCAGGTTAGATGATTTCCACTGGTGAACAGCAATTTTCAAGTCTGACCAAAGATTCTCAATTGGATTTAAGTCTGGACTTTGACTAGGCCTTTCCGATACATTTACACATTTCCCCTTAAACCAGCTGAGTGTTGCTTTAGCAATATGCTTTGTGTTATTGTCCTGTTGGAAGGTTGTTAGAAATTCGGCATACAGGAGTCAGGAGACTGGAGGTTCAGATTGTGGGTTTATTCAGATGCAGACAGAGAAGTATATAGGGGCACAGCTTAGTTGGTCAGTAGTCTGGTTGGTCTCTCAGTTTGTCTCGCTGGTTTGTAGTCTGAAGTCAACTCAGTCTGATCCACTCTGATCTGATCCCTCTGATCACTCTCTGAAGTGAATTCAGTCCGTATGTCCATCCAGTCTGATCTGAATCCAGTCTGAATGTCTGTCCAGTCTGCAAGTCCATCCAGTCTGATCTGAGGGATTTTAGGAGGACCTTATATACATTTGTGGAAGAAGGGTAAATAGGGGATGAAGGTAAGGTCACTTGGGGTGATACACAAAGGTGGGTTGGTTGTATTAACATATAGAGGAGGAACGTGGAGAAAGGAATGTTTTACACAGATTGGTGTTCGTCAACACTCTTCAGGGGGTTGACTGTATACACAGATAGTAAGAGACGACCATTTGATAAGGTTCATCACAAGGTGTGAGATGACCTTTTGCTAAGACAATGATCTAAGACAGTATAGGCTCAAAGGGGCATATTTCTCTCAAGGTGAACCTCCATATCATGCTCAAAACACTGACAGACCAAAACAGGTTTTGCTCAAGAATATTTTTGTATTTAGCACCATTCACCTTCCCCACGACTAGGTCCTGGCTGGTGAAAAAAGATGGGGTTCTTGGGGTGATGAGATGTATTGGTTTTGCACCAGAAAGACTTTGACATCTTTGGTCTCATCTGACCAGAACACCTGCCTCCATATAATGTCACATGTCTTTTGGCAAACTCAAAATGAGCCTTACTATTTCTGTCTGTAAGTAAAGGCTTCAGCTCCTTCAGGGTTATCTTTGGTGTATGTGCTGCCTCTCTGATTAATGCCCTCATTGCCTGGTCTGAGAGCTTTGGTGGGTGGCTTTCTCTTTGTAGGTTTGAATGTTTTGGCACCTAATGGCAGGTGTGGCCTAGAGTGCAGCTTCTTAAAACAAACATAATTAGTGCTGTATTTCATTAAACTTAAAACACTCTTAAAACACTCCAGTAAGTGTGATGTTCTGCTCTAGAGCTCAGTAAAGAAATCAATACCCAACCAAATGGCATCAAATGGCGCAGAAATTAAAGTGTGTTAGGTGTGTTAAAGTATGGAACACAGGAAGGCATGCGAAATGTAGTTGGTGATGTCACAAGCCACAACAGCAATGAGATGCATAGGTTAATAGTTCCTAAATTCCATTATGTGAACAGTCTTTTGGATCTAAACCTGTTTGGGTTTTTTTATTTGTTTTGTTGTGTTTTGTTTGTTTAAAGCAACCCTATTAAGAGAGTAAAATGAAGTATTTGTGGTATATAATAAATGTTGGTAGTTAGCCATATTAGCATCAAGTGGCAATTTGCCTAATGGATAAGCAAGAAAGATGAGTAGATTCGAGTAGTTTGCCTTCTCTGAAGATGTAGTCAGTCCTCAGTGTTCCTTACTCGTCAGAATAGCTCTATTTCTCCATCTGTGTTCTTTTCTCTTTTCTGCCATGAATACATGTACACTCCTATCACTCCATGTACTCTCCTGTCAGGCTCTTTGTCATTATCTGATTACTGCCAAGCTATGAAGACACTGGTGTATTAATCAATTCTGATTCATCCTCAAATCCAATTGCAGTGGCAGAACTTGGAACTGATTTGCAGCGTATTTGTATCCTTTGTAAATTACAACCATATCACAACAAAAAACAATGACAACCATACCCAGCATTCAAACAAAAGCATAGGCTTCTATATGCTATAAAATACCTCAACAGACTCAAATTATATCATTTGAAAGCATGCTGATATTCCATGCTGATGCATGGACTGATGATGAAGCCAGTGGCAAAGACTTTAGCTTATTATTATTGTTGTCTTTCAAATTGTAAAACTTTGCTCAAGAATAAAAGGTCTATATGCTCCTCTAGAGTCTTCTGGTAGAACGGACTGTTCACTTGTTGCCTAAACTATCCCACCCCTTGACAGATGCCATTGTAGATGAAGAGAGTCAATGTTTTTCAGTCAGTGTTACTAATGTTACGAGTGGTTTTGATCCCTCAACTGGTCAGAATAGCCTACTTTGACAGAGAACAGGGAATATGTCTGAAGCCCCATTTACACACACATGGTAACCAAAATTTTCTGGACTTTACCCAAATTGTATATGTGCAAATGCAAATGTCTGAATCAGTTGTATCAAGATTTTATCCTAGTATAAAATTCAAGTGAGCCTGATCTGGAATTTCCAGCACAACAGTCTCTAAAATGTACAGATAACTTTGTACAACTGTTGTGAGCAAAAGCATCTCAGAATGCACAACAGCCAAGAACACCTGAGACTGAAGTGGGCACTGGCTCACGAACACTGGATTTCAATAAATATCAATTTCTGCTTAAGGCACACAAATGTTGGCAACGGCATGAATCCATGGACACAATGTATCTTGTAAAGGGAGTCTACGCTGGTGGAGGTGGTGTGATGCTGTGGGGAATTGTTTCTTTATACTTTGGGCTACCAAATAATCATCTTGAATGCCACAGAATTTTTAAGTATTGTTGCTGATAATGTGCATCCATTTATGACCAAAATTGACTCATCTTCTAATGGCTACATCCAGCATGATGATGTACCATGTCACCAGCAAAAGTAATCTCAAACTGGTGATTCATGACTATAAAGAAATATTTGTAACATCTTGTAGAATCCATGCCACAAAGAATTTTGTGCTGTGAGCAAAAGGAAGCCATGCTCACTATTAATATAGAATAATGTTCCCAAAGAAATGTAGAAATCAATGCAAAGAATTGTGTATACACAGACATGCAGATTGGCAGTAAGTGGAACTGACAAATCCTTTGCCCAGCTTAGTGTATAATAAAAAGTAAACTCGTGTTTTATTCCTGCCATGCACCCAAAGATTCCAGATAGGACCCACCAGAAAACATCTTTTTCTGAGAATATAGACAGCAGTATTTCAGAAAAGTAAATGTAATTAAAATGTATCTTTGTGCCATTTGAGGCAACATGAGCATCACTTTTTTGTGTATATAAATGTTGGCATATCAAGGGGCAAGAACAGCAAGAATATAGAAACTGCAGTAAGTAGCCCAGCATGCAGCAAGAAATGTTTCCTTTGCAGTGGTGCAGAACATCAGGCCAAGACTGCTTTATAATTATGGTGGTGGCACAAAGCACCCTTCCTCAACTCCAGCCTCCCCTAAATACAAACAAGTCTGCAAGAAATCAATACATGGAAACAGTGTGATATAGGAGCAGGCTGAGAGAGCATAAAAAAAAAACATTCAATAGCATGTTTTGACCAAGAAGTAGAAAAATGATGAGTAATGAATGAATGAGGAACAACAGCCAAAGATGACTTTGCCCTTTTCTGGTATCAACAATCAGCACTCTTATCCTTCCTAACTTAGTAGACCAAGACTGGTGAAAAATGCTGGCACCTTATAATTCACTCTTAACTGAATAAATATACTGTATAAATTGCGTGCCTTTTTGAATGATTAGTTTAAAGTTTACACAACTTGCAATAATGTGTATGTACACAGACAATGAGGCTACGAGGCTGATGCAGACAACAAACAAAAAAACTTTTGTCATAGGTGAGTCTAGCCCCATATTAGGGGTACTCAGCCTAAAACCCCTAAAAATAAGAGTACCTTTTCTTTTTTCTTTTTTTCAAAAAAAAGTCTCTGATAAGCAGAAAAAAAATAAAAACATTGAAAAAGTACACATACTATTTTATTTGCAAAAATACAGCAGTCCCCACTTACCCCTTGCACCAGTTTGTCTCTCCAAAGATGTGCTGTAGCTCACAAGCTAGTGCCAGTTACAATTTGACTGTGATGTGGTAACTGCATTCGTATTCCAGATACTTTATTTCTCAGTACAAACACATTACTCATTTTTGCTGAACTGAACTGCCTCCTCATTTGATTAATCCCACCCCCATTGTCAGATGGGTGTCTGAGACCACCCTCACAATACAGAAGCATGGTGGATTTTTCCACTGTTGAAGTGGAGATATTCTTTCCCCGGCTAACCCACTTCTGCGTATTCTTTGATGTAGAGATGACGCAGTACCACCAGACATAAATTGTAAACAACACGTTTATTTATACCAATATATTGGGAGAACCATTCGGACAAAGCCCCAAAGAGTTCTGAAGAAGACAAAAGCCAACTTCAGTTCTAATACTGCCCAAGTGTCAGGTCACGCCCTGGACGTGCTCTTTTGACTCTTCCCCCAAATCCCTGTATCTGACCCCGTCTCATTTCTTCCCAGGAGGTGTTTTTCTAACTACTAGTTTCGAGCTTTCGCACTCTAAAGGCGCACCCCACATTTCTCATCCTTCTGCACCTGCATACCAAGATAAGCCTCGGCTACTTTGCTAACACTGGTTGGTTTGTTACACGCACAGAAGGGCAGACTTTTCTGTCCTTCACCTCATCTTGTATGCACGCACACATTTTATACAACTGTTAGACACATGCCTAAGATCATAGTTCTAAACATTTACACTAATTTGATTACATTGATTTCACATACTGCATGATTAATATATGATCCTAACAAAACTGATTTGAAAATATTGCTTTCACACATTGCATAGTTCATATATGATCCCAACACCACCCAATTTGTTTGGTAAGTATAATGTTTAACAGTAAATCTTAATGCTATATTCAGATACATTAAAATTCTGAATATGGACTGTTTCAAGTGAATATTTACTAGTGTAGGAAGGGATGTAGTGGTTCCTACGAAGCTTCCATTTGACATTCAAAACAATGACTATGACTATAGCAACCACTTCATTGATTTATTGAATGTATGCTGAAAATCAGGACAATATTGTTACATTATCGGCTGTTCCCTTAGGCCAGGGACAAACTTTCTTTCAGAAATTAAAGTGTACCAATTTCCAAAAGACAGCACACAATGAAACACTTGGTTTGCAACTGTTCCACAGCCACACAAACTGCTGAAACTCCAAAGCTCACCTAATATGAGTCACAAACATTTAAAAGCAGAGGTCAATGCAAGCAGCACACTGTACTTTAAACAAATTAAAACACATGGTTTCATTTGTCAAACTGTGAGCTAACTCACCCTGCACCCCTACACAGTTCAGAAGATAGCATTTTTTTTCTGAACCCACCCATTTGGAACAAATAAGCTTAAAATAGATTAAAGTCAATAACACTTAATATTTAGTTGTGCAAACTGCCTGTGAGTTATTTATTGTGTGGCTGGTACCGGTCTGCGGCCTGGGGGTTAGGGACCACTGTCCTAGAGGACTCATAGATGGGGAGCAGCTCACTGAAATCAATGTTTGTGTGACTAATCGAACTGACTCATTATATTAAAAATGCACCAAACTTGTTTGAAGTCATGGGTGAGAAGACTAGCTTTCAAACCTGCCAGAACATACCAAAACTTTAGCTGCCTCTCTGGTGAAAACACTTTGGGAGTGGGTTATTATACCCCAGTACATACTCCCAAACGTTCCCTAGTTCATGCTCCCCAACATAACCTAGTACACACTCCCCCAAATACCACAGTACACATGCCACTAAATACTCAAATACAGGCTCTTCAACATAACACTCCACAACACACTGCCCAAAACACCACAATAAACACTTCCCAACATAAACCAGTACATACTCCCCAAAATATTCATTCCCCCAAATACTCCAGTACATACTCCCCAAAATACACCTACACATCCCCAAAAATACCTTAGTACACAGTCCCCCAAATATTCCATTACACATTGCCCAAAGTACCCCTACACACTCCTGCAAATTACCCAGTACACTACCCAAAATACACAGTCCCCCCAAAAAACAATTCACTTCTCTCCAAAATACCCCACTACATAGTCCCCCAATTACCCTAGTAAACACACCTCCCAAAATACCAGAGTACACCCCCAAATACCTCAGTACACACTCCCCAACATACCCCAGTACACACTCCTCCAAATACCCCGATGCACACTACACAAAACACCCTAGTGCACCCCAAAATATACATTCCCCCAAATACTCCAGTACATACTCCCCAAAAACACCTACACATCCCCAAAAATACCTTAGTATACAGTCCCCCAAATACTCCACTACACACTGCCCAAAGTACCCCTACACACTCCTGCAAATAACCCAGTACACTTCCCAAAATACACAGTCCCCCAAAAAAAACAATACACTTCTCTCTTTCTACCAAAATTTGGTAAATTCAGATGATTGGACATGATATGGAAAAGCACACACCTGCTTATATAAGGTTCCATAGTAGACAATGTATGTCAGAGCATGAACCCAGCCTCCAAGGAATTGTCTGTAGACCTCTAACACAGGATTGTATCAAGACACAAATCTGGAGAAGGGAAGCAATTCCTCTATAAAAGGAAGCCCATTTGGAGTTTCCAAAAAGGCACCTAAAGGACTTTCAGACCATGAGAAACAAAAATGTATCTTTTTGGACAGAATGCCAAGCATCATATCTGGAGGAAACCAGGCACTGCTCATCATTTAGACAATACCATTCCTACAGTGAAGCATGATGGTGACAGCATCATGCTGTGGGCATGTGGGGATGTTTTTCTTTTCTGTCCTTCCATCAGGACAACTGCCCTAAGCACACAGCAAAGATAACAAAGGAGTGGCAGGACAACCCTGTGAAGCTCCTTGAGCACAGATTTGAACCCAATTGATAATCTCTGAAAATATCTAAAAATGGCTGTGCGCTGATGCTCCCTATCCAACTGATGGAGCTTGAGAGGTTCTGCAAAGAAGAATGGGAGAAACCCAAAAACAGATTGATCGCATGATACTCCAAAAGACTTGAGGCTGTATTGCTGCCAAAGATGCTTCAACAAAGTATTGTGCTAAGGCTGTGAAAACCTATGTACATGTTAGATTTTGTTTTATTTTTAATCCATTTGCAACAAATGTAAACTTTTCTTACTTTGTCTCCATGAAGAATTGTGTATAGAATTATGAGGGGGAAAATGAGTTGAATAAATGAATAATTGGAATAAGGCTGTAACATAACAAAATGTGGAAAAAGTGAAGTGCTGTGAATACTTTCTGGATGCACTGTGTATCAGCTTAACACTCGTGCTGTCTTAATATTCGACATATACTGAGGGTCAGAAATAACCCACCTTCACTAAACCCCTTTAATAAAAATAGCTTAATTGAGGATTAGGACCAGATTCAGCCCCCAACTGCAACAGAGATTCACAATTAACATGGGTGGAGAGGGTGTGTGTGTGTGTGTGTGTGTGTGTGTGTGTGTGTGTGTGTGTGTGTGTGTGTGTGTGTGTGAACCTGTGTATGTGATTTTTTTAGGAAAGTAAATGGTTTTATTACTGGCAGGTCAATATGACCCTAAGACATTCTTTGTACCCTAGAGGTGTACAGCTTTTATGGAAATATAATCAACGGTTTATATGTTTATATTGACTTTTTCCAATCTTATAGACACTTTAGGAAAAATAATCATATTTCATGTTTCTCTACAATTAAATGTGTTGGAGGTCATTTTTAACCCTTAAGACAACACAAAGGTTAAGATATGGTTTCATGAGTATCCAGTCTAGAAACAGTATATGGATGTGATTGGCATTATCTTTTTAAATGAAGGTGATGGTTATCCAGTCTGTCAAGCTTTATTTGAAGCCTAGTTTAGTTACATCTGGAAAGTGACGTTTATATAATGTTATTCCAATAGACAACTATTTTATTCTGTTATTAAATAATTTTGTTCTGTATACATTTGTTTATTCTTAAATAAAAAAAAAGAAAGAATATTTCAGGTAAGAAGGCCCCATATCAGAACCCTAGAGAATTCTGGACCAGCTCTTGATGTAGGCAATATAAATTGAGCTACACATATAGAAGTATGTGTACTGTAATTATGGCATTGGCCCGCCATATTTTCGGCATGGAGTTGTAGAGGTTCTTAATGGTGTCCTGTGATAATCCATCCCATGCAGCTTGAATATTCTCACTTAGTTCCTGCAGTTTTTGCTGTCGGGGTGGAGTGTTGATACAATGTCCAACATAGGTCTGGGGATGCAGCTGTTGGAATAATGCACATATGGATATGCTGGTTGTCCCCATCAGGACAAATGCAGGATTCATCACTGAAGATGACTACATGACAGTCTAGCACAACACCATTGCAGTCTTTAGCAACGTTGACTGGTATTAAGGGCGTTTGTCTTAAAAGTCTGCACGTATTGATTAATAGTTCAGATGTCAGCTAATTTGGCTGGCACTTACAGGATGATTTATCGAGGAGATTACTGCTTGTTCAATGTCTACAATCATGGCTGTTGGGTCACTCCGCGAATGTCAGACAATACATCATTTCTCCCTCTTTGTGGTTCATGTATGTCTCCCAGATCCTTCATGCCGCTGGTGAGTACCTTCTTCGACCCACTGCCCCAACAGTGTGCTATGGTAATATCTGCACAACTGGTATAGCATGCAATACATCAAGACCATCCTGCTTAAAAGAAACATGTGAAGCTACTCCTATCAAACTCTTTCAACTGCTCAAATTGCTTTCAAATTCTTTTCCAAGGCATACCTCACTTGCAAAGAATGCTACCAACACAATAACAGGAGTCAGGGTGGAAAACATGCAACAAGATGACCTTATATAGTCAGCATAGTCAGTGCATAAGGCCTGCTTATGTCACATGCAAGGTTGAGCATGAAACTTGAATCATTCCCATGTCTCATGATATCAAACCTACCAACCACAATGAGTGTATTTTGAGATAATTATCTAATTATCTCAAGATAATTACCCTGAGACAATTCTCTCAAGATAATAGTGCAGAGAAAATTTGAGTTTGAGGGCATAATGCAAATGTATTTGGAAGAAGAACTCAGAAGGTGTTTATGTGAGCCTTTTGTAAGTTACATGATGCTGGAACCCCTATATTCACCTCCAGCCCCATTGTGGTTATGTAAGGTGTGGCCACACAAAAACAGCTGTGCCCAACTAGGCCCAGATGTGCTGTTTGATGACGTGCCTTTGGGGGGTGAGCAGTATGCTTTGGTGGTGAAGGCAATGTCAAGTCAGCCCTACTGAACCACAGTGTGGCAACCAAAGAAGCCCATTGCCCCTCTGCATCTGATTTATCATACGAACATTCTGCAGACACACTGACTGCTCCATTACCATGCACTACTGCTGCATATCAAAAATTAGAGGGGGTTTGGGAAAGAGAGACAAGAAGACATAATTTCAGACAGATTCAATGCAGTGACATGGTTTTGATCTTATCTCCATGGACAGTGAGATCCTTTTGATTGCAATAGTGCATTTCCCCAGAAGACATAACTGTTATTTCATGCATTCCTTTTATAGAAATTAAAGGACTCATATCAAAACATTTTTAGTTTACTGGAATGTCTATTCATGATTCCTAGAGAATTGGCAAACTGTCTTTTTAGTACCTTAGGTACTAATTGTCATTTCCAATTGTCAATTGCTCATTTCACAAACAAACATGGCAGAATATGGAATTTAATTATTAATAATTAAATCAGTCACAAGAACTCATATAATGTCTTTTTGAGTCAGGCACTTCTCTTGGGTATAGATCAACTTAAGTAAATAATGGCTCATTTTATCCCACTCTCCCCTTCTGGTAAAAAACAACTGTATACAGAGCTATTACTCACTATGTGGAGTTCAAACAGCAGTAGAGGTTTTGCAGGATTTCTCAGTTAGCCATATAAGTGAAGTCCAAATTAACACATAATAAAAAGGAAAAAAGTATTTTATAGCTTCTGAATCATTTATAGCAGTGCTCTCAAACAATGCGTCTTAAATTCACTAGTTCACTTGTAAAGACCAATTTGGATAATAAGTACAGGTAATAGCAAAATGCCATTAGAGTTTAAGAAAAATTGTTAAATTAACACAGACATACTTTCAAACCTTGCTCATAATATTCCTGTTACAAGTATTATCCTTATTATTCTAATATTAGTGTTGTACTAAGCAATTTAGCATTTACAATTGTCTGTTACTCTTATCCCAAACTTAAATATGAATCACGTTGCGCAGGTAGGTGATTGGAGATTATACAGGTTTCTTAGGAGTGTTGTCCAAGGACCATTAGTGTAGTGTGGTGTCTTTGGCAAGAGAATGAAACATTTCACACCAGAGTGGCATGCATGGTGCACCAGCAATCTTTCATAATCTCACTTCACAGTGCATCAGCACTGTTTTTCCTGTGATAGAAACAAAAGTGGAAAATGGCTTTATTGTCTGTGTATTAATCTTGTTTTTTGTTAGCTGTTATTAGATCTCATTTCTACCTACATGTTTGACTTGTTAGCAAGCTGTTAGAATTTGGTAAATGTGGCAAATAGCTGTATAGTTATGAAAAATGCAATACATATTTATTTTGCTGATGTAGCTTTTTAATGCTTACTGGCCTAGATTATGAATAGAGAGATACTGCATATATAATACAATGGTGCGAATATTATGTATAATATATTTTGTACTGCCAGAAACTGCCAGAAATAGACCCAATGCTTATTTTTCTGATTAACTTGTGCATTACTTAATGAATTAATATAAGAGTGTATTGCTCACAGCATGTTTAACACACCTGATGTGACTCCTAAGTTACAGGGATAATCAGTGATTGGAAAATGGACTTGTGACTCATCATTGCACACAAACAACATAAATGGAACAGGAAAATACAAGCAATAAGTAAAATTCAACTCTTTTAATGACTCTTTAATGACTTTAATGACATATTTGATTCAATTTATTGCTCAATAACATCTCGATTTGCAGGAGGCTTAGGTAAACTTGCAATTAATGTATATACTACACAGTAAACAATCAATAAAAATTAGTATATAATATTAGTAAAAGCAAGAACATACAGACCTATTGAATAATTAGTACCATAGGTACTATTTGTTATTTCCAATTGTCAATTGGTAAAGTACCAATCAGTCATTTCACAAACACAAATGGCAGAATATGGAATTAAATTACTACATAAAAATCAGTATAAAATCTTAGTAAAAACAAGAACAGGATTCTTTTGTGTGTTTCATCTTTTTAAAGATGGTTGATTAAGGCTCTGATTTATATCATGCACAGATCTTGACTGGCACCTGGTGGCCATGAAGGAAAAGACTCTGAGTTGCACAAAACATCAGAATGCAATATTTGACCCTGTAATGTGTAACATGAGGAAAATTAATGGGAGTACTAACCCATGACTAAGGTCAGGCACGTCAATACATGTTTTGTGCAAAACTGGGGTGAGAGTGACATTTAGACAGGAACAGTGAAAGAAACTGTTTATGATTATTGTCTATCATCTATGTATAGGCTAGACATCTGTTTGGCCAAACAAACTTCCAGCTCAATATACCAATATTTTAATAGAAAAAAAGGGAATGAAATAACTAATGAAAGAATGTGTCTAGTGAAGTAACTTTAAAAGGAAACCTGTCAATGTGATGTCCATTACTTAAAATTATGTCATTAAATGATCTCACACTCAAATATCACTTATCAAAAATAGTGGAGCAAGTTTGGTACCATATACTGTAAAACTATTTTTAAAAGGTTCTATTCAGAACCATTTACCAAATGTTTTCCATCAATCTGAAAACCCCCTAAGCATCCTTTGGCTGGTCATGGTTGCAGATAGAACCATTGCCTTTACAAACCACCCTTGAGGAAACTTGTTAAGCAGGTAAAAATACTTAAGCTATAAATAGATAGACATAAGCTATTTTTTCTTGTAACCCAGTGAAACACGTATACCTGCATAAAGCCTTAAAAATAAAAGCATTACAAATGGTTATTTGAACAATGCCATAGAAGAAGCTCTTTCGGTTCCATAAAGAACCATGTATGTAAAAGAGACAGGGGGGAATTACTATCCTTCAAAATGTTAAAATGTGTCAATATCTTTGTGGACCGTCCTTCTAATGAATCACAAAGCATACAAAAAACAAATGTACAAACAGGGTCTGATTCACCAATGATTTCCTAAGAATTTATTTAAATGTGTTGCTTGACAAGTCATGATGTTTTTTCAAAGTGTAGACCTACTAACAGTTCTGTACTTCTAATGATAAATCCCATTGTCCTTGAAAATTCAACTAATCCCAAATACGAAAATTCTGGTATATGCTAGAATCTTCATAAAAAATCTGGAACTAGTTTTTTTGGAATCAAAGTGGTTCTGCTATGGCATCACTCAACTCTGTGTAGCACCTTTGCTTTAAAGAATGTTGTAAAACAGTGACTACACAAAAGCACCAAATATTGTGACAATTCAATTTACATTCAGTGTTTTCATTTTAGGTGTATTACTTTAAACTGGAGTTACTGACCTATGTCACAGTTACTGACCTATTTTAAATGGTGCAGGGGAAAGACTAAAATGTACAAATTCAACAGACAGTAAACACTTCTGACCTGTACTGGGCAGTATGACTCCACGTAACAATAATAAGTCAAAGTAGTTTTTCTACCCCCATTGTGTGACATTCACATATTTTGTTCATATAACATATCTCCCTTTAAAATCCCAAACCTTTACACTGTTAAAGCTAAATGGCTGAGCTGACCTATACTTAAAGAAACATGAACTTCGAGCTCCAAAGTTGTAAAACACTGTAGATTTAAAAACTTAAAAGCATATCTTGCATATGATTACAAATGATTGTCAAACATTATGCTTCTGCAAAAAATCTTAAATCTTAAAATAAATTTCCTCAAAAATGTAGAAAACGAAAAAAAGTAACATTCCCTTAGTACGTAATTCCTCTTATACCCTTACTATGTATATTTATGTATATACATACTCAGCAGTTTTGTTTTTTGTTTTTTTGTTTTTTACTTTTTTTCTTTTGAAGCATTTCCTAGTCACTGCATTCTTGCAGTTTTGGCTTTTATAAAATATTTCCATCAAATAGTGAAAAAAATAATAGTCAATGGCAAGAACAATCTTGTCTCACACAAACAACACAATAGAAACATTTAAACTTCTGAAATTTTTAATGCCCCTCTGAAATCTTAAAAGGAAACGAGCAAGGGCCATGCTTCTTAAGCTCATACTAAATAATCTATGTAGAAACAAGTGGTCCTGAACCACTGGTACCTGAAGGATTATCAAAAAGATTCTCACACTCAGTGTCACAAACTCAGTTTACACAGTCATGCAGCAAAGATTCACTATACCCCATAGATCGGAGGTTTTGGCATAATTCCTCTGCTTGTCTACTGAAAGCCTCATCATTATCACAAATTTGACGTACTCTTTAAAGCATAGCCTGCCATACAGTCAATTTTTATGAGACCAGATGGTAAATGCTATAATGTAAAAAAGAGTTTGTCTGTCTCTTTGTGATAAATCTCAGCAGACTCTAAGGTTAGACTTAAGGTTAGACAAAGAGTAGATTTGTACCTCCTTCTGATAATGCCTCTGTGGGAACCTTTTTCAAATTAAGAGAAAAAGATGTTTTTTATTTTTTTGCAAATGTCTGATTATACATTTCATTCTAATGTACTTGTTTCTGAAAGGAAGGCTTTTAAAAAATGGTGTCTGATTAAGGTATTGTAATTAAACCTGTAAACTTTAAAACATACCTGTACTTTTGCACAGAATTGAGGATGATGTGATATATGAATTTATGGTGTATTAAGTAGTAATTTTATTTAAGTTCTTGTTTCTTTTGTTGTTATTTGTTTTTAAAACACTTTGGTGCAACTCATGTTGTTTGAAACAAAGGGGGTTCTATTGTGATTCAAGACAAAACTGCATATGTTCAAAGAACAGAAAGACAACTCAGCAACATACATACATACAGCTTGTTGTCAAATCCAACTGGTAGATTCAATGATGAAAATAAAAAACCTTTTTAAAAGCTTTGAACATATATTCAGATCTATTGTATACAATTTTATACTTATCCTGCAAGACCAGTGATTTACACATTGCCCAAATTTCATCATTTTAACAATCTACCTGAATGTCCAACAGTTACAGAAAATCAGTTAACAGAGCCTCTCTTGTATTTTTTTTTTATCAGTTACCACCTTTTCTTGGAGATACTAATGATTTTCTCGCAACACTTAATGATCTTGTTCAGATTGATGAAAATTATTTACTATGTACTATGGATGTGTTAAGTTTGTACTCCTGTACCGATCAAGCTGGTTTGGAAGCTTTACAATATTATTTACAACAACTCTTCCAGTTTTATCCCCCAAAAGAATTTTTAACATTCAAGAAATATTAACTAAAAACTATTTAATATTTCAAAATAAAATTTATTTTTCTAATGTACAGCTAGGGGCTCTCCTGCTGACCCAATTTTGTTGATGGGTAAATTTGTGCAAGAATTTGCATACACAAACAATGTATTTTTAAAGCACAAAGGTGTGGTACAGGTGTATTGATGATACATTCTTTGTGTGGTCTGAAAAAGCAGACAATTTGTAATTTTTCTTGGAGTATATGAATACTCGATTGCGGTCTATTATATTTACTATGAAAACTGATGGTCAGTCCATAGCTTTCCTTGATGTGTTGATTAAAATGATAGACATTGAATACAGGCTGTAAGAAATACAAGTTTGTGAGAAAGACCATGAGAATCTTTTTAATAATCCTTCAGGTACCAGTGGTTCAGCACCACTTACTCTTGTTTCTAAATATACTATTTTCCAGATTTTTGAAAATGTCTGTTAACAGACACTGACATATTAAAATGTGATCTACAAATTGGTCATGCTTTTCATGATCCCCCCTCATGTTTTTGCTTTAAAACAGCTTCCAGCTTCCAGGATTATTGCATAATGAAGCAAGGCCCTCATATTTTTCCTTTGAAGATTTCTACTTTAAATGTTTCAATTGTGTGTTATGCAACAACATGAGAAGATTGTTGTTTACATCCACAAACCCATGAGAAATGTACAATTTGGGGAAGAGTCACATGTTTATAGATCATTATTTTTTACCTGTTCTTTTTACTCCATTCCTGTGGTCTGAGCTATGTAAGGAAAACAAAACGCCAATTACAAACAAGAATATGTGAACATAAATGTACAATTAGAATAGGATAGGATAGAAATTTATTGAACTAGGATTGACTTGACTGAATTAGGATCAAATATGAAAAATCCCAGGAGGCCTTCTGGCCATTCATTGGTTTGGAAAAGTAAATCCCTTTTTGAGGGGTTGGTATTGTAAAAAGCTATAGGTATACTTTTAAGCTAAATATTGTGAATCCGTTTATTTTCTCTTAAAACTCATTTGTTCATCTATTGGTTTGTAATATTTAGGCAAATGTTTAAGGTCAATGATTTGTTGACTTGCCATTGACTATTATATTTTTTAAATTATTTGATGCATATATTTTATCTTTAAATGGAATTATTTTGCATCCTTTGCATGGTCTACCTGTGATGTAATGCTGTCATTGTCATAAGTGTGTGGGATACACACTGTCTTTGTCTATATAATGGAGTTGGTTGGTGTACCATGAGCACTCTGAGGAAGGTCAGAGTGCCAAAATGTTTGTGTTTTTTCTGTGAGTAAAATAAATACTGAAGATTATACAAATGCTGCCTGATATTCTATTCCTGATTTATTGTTTGACAGACCCGGCATGTGAAAAAGACTCAGTAGTTCTCTCCCTTTTAGATTTTGATCTATGGCATCTTCCCTTCATTGTTCAGGCTACAGGTGTGTTTTCTGCTGTTTGAGCGTCGTCTTCAGCTAAGAGTCTCTCTGTTTCAATGGCATCTCCTAGCTGGAAGAATCGAAGAGTGCTGAAGAGAAATAATACATCATGGTGACACACATCCACAAAGACACACATACAAACAGAGAGTTTTATGCAAAAGTGTGGAATAATGACATAGTGTTGGATAAATTGCACTTTTATAACAGCCAGCCTTAGAATTCTCAAATTACTAAATCAGTTACAATTCACCTCCTATATGTTCAAACCATTAACATCATAATCTCTTATTTCTAACTAGAGGAAATTAAAGTGCATCCAGGAAGTATTCATAGTGCTTCATTTGCGCATTATGTTATTTTACAGCCTTATTTCAAAATGGATTAAATTCATTTTTCCCAATGCCACAAGACACACAATGCCACAAG
The DNA here is from genome assembly GCA_034509495.1 of Acestrorhynchus altus. NCBI lineage: Eukaryota > Metazoa > Chordata > Actinopteri > Characiformes > Acestrorhynchidae > Acestrorhynchus > Acestrorhynchus altus. The sequence goes on from CM067519.1 coordinate 14,343,128, forward strand.
AAAAAGTAAGAAAATCTTAAAATCTTGCAAATATATTATAAATAAAACACAAAATTTAGCATGTACATACAGTAAGTATTCACAGCCTTTGCTAAAACTGAACTCAGATGCATCTTTACACTGATCATCGTTCAGATGTTTCTACAGTTTGACTGGAGAACAACTTTGGTAAATTCAAGTGGACATGATTTGGAAAGACACACACCTCACATCAGAGCACAAACCAAGCCATGAAGTATAAGGAATAAATACGTAAACCTCCAAGACAAGATTGTATCAAGACACAAATCTGGAGAGGGGTACAGAAATATTTCTACTGCATTGAAGGATCAAATGACCACAGTGGTCTCAATAACCTGTAAATGGAATAAGTTTGGAACCACCAGAACTCTTCCAATAGCTTGCCACCTGGCCAAACTGAGTGATTGTTTTAGAAGGGCCTTAATTTCAGAGATTACCAAGAACCCAATTGTCACTCTGACAGAGCTCCAACATTGCTCTGTGGAGAGAGGAGAACCTTCCAGAAGGACAACCATTTCTGCATCACTCCACAAATCAGGCCTGTATGGCCAGACGGATGCCACTCCTCAGTAAAAAGCACATGATAGTCCATCTGCAGTTTGACAAAAGTCACCTAAACAACTCTTAGATGATGAGAAACAAAATTATCTCGACTGACAAAAAAAAGATTGAACTCATTGGCCTCAATTGCCAAGCATCATGTCTGGAGGAAAACAGGCACTGCTCATCACCTAGCCAATACCATTCCCATAGTGGTACATGGTGGTGGCAGCATCATACTATTTGATGTTGACTATTTTTTCTGCAGCAGGAACTGGGAGACTTGTCTGGTTCAAGGGAAAGATGAAGAGGCCCAGCAAGAGCCCAGACTTGAACCCAATTGAGCACCTCTGGAGATATATAAAAATAGCTGTTAACTGATGCTCACCATCCAATCTGATGGAGCTTGAGTGGTTCTGCAAAGATAAATGGGAGAAACTTACCAAAAACAGATGTGCCAAGCTTGTAGACTAAAAAGACTTGAGACTATGATCGCCGCAAAATAAGCTTCAACAAAGTACTGAGCAAAGGCTGTGAATACTTATTTCCATGTTATATTTTTGTGTTTTACTTTTAAGAAATTTGCAAAGATTTCATACAAAATGTTCCACTTTATTATCATGGGGTATTGTGTGTGGAATTTTGAGGGAAAAATGAATATAATTTATTTTGGAATAAGGCTGTAAACAATGTGTAAAAAGCGCTATGAAAATATTAACATATATTAAAGATTTGGGTTCTGGTGTGTATTCCTTATATAACAATAACCAGTATTAAAATTATACCAAACAGATGAGTTGGTGAAAATAAATGAAACTATTTTTAAGATAAAACAGAAATATACCATCAACAATCAGCATATTCACAGTGTCTAACAGCTAATGGTTATTTAGCTCTGAATATGTTGCTGTTTGAGAGAGAGATTGTTGTGCTTCAGAGGGGTGGAGAGGAAGAGTGAAGGAGAATTTGCACATATTTTTGGATTTTAAATTTTGAACATGGTGTTGCCAGGTTAAACTAACTCTACACTAGTTCTTTACACAAGTGCTTTACATAGACTGCATAAAGTAGCTGTTGGGCTTTCTACTCTCATTCCGCAGAGTGTTAATGAGCAAAACAATGAGATATATATATGCTTATGAATAAATAAATCACTTAATAAATGATAAGCATGGAAATTTTTTAAAGCTTTGAGTAACACTCAGAAAAATGGTGGGATACCTTTTTTATAGATGGGTATTAAAAAGCTGCTTTCTTTTGATGGGCAATATTTGATTACCAAAATTGTTCAGGAGACTAACCATCTTTTAACACTATCCAAAAAGGCATTATGACCAGCATAGGATTCTGGGATTCTGAGATTTTTCTCAGTCACTAGACTTGAATGGCAACTCCAGAACTTTCACTTTGTTCTGCTGTAGCCAATGACTAATAGACTTGTCCTTGTGTTTTGGATCGTTGTCATGTTGGAACGTCCAAGTACGTCCCAAGCGCAGCTTCCTCTGCGGTGCTTCCTCTCCAGTATTTGTTGATAACGTGCTGCATTCATCTTTCCTTCAACTTTAACCAGATTTCCTGTGCCTTTGTAGCTCACACATCTCCAAAACATCAGTGATCCACCGCTTTACAGTAGGAATGGTGTTTCTCTCATCATAGGCCTTGTTGACACATGTAATGTTAATGGTTGTGGCCAAAACATTTGATTTTGGTCTCATTACTCCAAATCAACTTGTTTCAGATGTTTTGAGGCTTGTCTCTGTGCTGTTTGGCATATTGTAGGCATACTTTGTTGCACAGTAATGGCTTTCTTCTGGCACCTCAACCATGCAGCCCATTTTTCTTCAAGTGCCTCCTTATTGTGCACCTTGAAACAGCCACACTTTTCAGAGAGTCGTCCTGTATTTCAGCTGATGTTATTTGTGGGTTTTTCTTTGATTACCAAACAATTTTCCTGGTAGTTGTGGCTGAAATATTTGTTGATCTACCTGGTTTGGTTTTTACAGGGGCCCTGATTTTCCATTTGTTAATCACAGTTTGAACACTGCTGACTGGCATTATCAATTCCTTGGATATCTTTTTCTATCCCTTTCCTGTTTTATACAGTTCAGCTACCTTTTCCTGTAGATCCACTGACAATTCTTTTGCTTTCCCCATGACTCACAATCCAGAAATTTCAGTGGCTGCATGAAAGATGCAATTGTGTGTCTGGGTCCCAGGAACTCACTCAGCTTGATTAAAAGCACACACTGATTAAAAGCAAACAGGTCACAGCTGGGGATGTTACCTTTAGTAGCCATTCAAACCCATTTGAGTCACCTTCTGTGCATGTTATCAGGGAATCACCAGGGAATGTGAACTTTAGATCAGGGTCATTTGGATGTTTATGGTTGTCATTATGACTTAAAAAGAGAAAACACAGTTGTTTGACAATAAATGGCTTCACCCAACCACTAACCATGAGTGTAAAAAAAGTTTTTGTGTTATCATCCCTATTCTCTGAAAAAAGGCCAAGAAAGCAAAAATCTCGGGGTATGTAAACTTTTGAGCACAACTGTACATTTAATAGCTCTTTCATACATTTTCATGTACCACAATATCATGTAATAAAGACATATAAAAAAGACTGATATAAAGCATGAAAGCTTCTCAAGGACCATCATTGAAATGCTAGACACCCATATGACAAATGCTATGCAGCCTTTGGATCTCCAGCAAAACTAGCCTTGGTTAGCTCTAGAATACAAAACAAAGCCTCTGTAGCAACTCAAACACAATATTTTGGCAAATCCTAATGCACAGTTACTATGTGTTTTTTTGTAACAAAAAAACTGCAAATATCTTGTTTCTTTTCTCCTTTTTTACAGAAGGTCTCTAGTTTGGAGACCTTTTAAGGAAGTCTTGCATGCAAAGCTAATTTAAGGTCTAACCACAGATCTTCTATGATGTTTAGATCAGAGGACTGCTTAGGTTGGGGCAATTCCTAAAGCTTCAGTTTGTGTCTCTTTGAGTAATCCAGGGTGGAGTATGTTTTGAAACATTATTCTGTTTTAGAAGTAATACTCTATTTTGTTTCATCCTCTGAAAAGACTGTTTGATATTCACATATAAGATTTGCTGTTATTTTGTGGAATTCATTCCTGGCAATACTGTGACTGCCAGTAGTTAGATGATAGATTATAGATTCACTCCCAAACAACACAGCACAGTGGGTCAGAAAGGTGAGGTTTCTTTTGCTTATCTGACCAGAATATGACTACTGCATTAGAGTTTTCTCAGTCTTCCAGAGCCCATCTTAATCTCTACAGCACCCCAAAAACCACATGCTGAAAATTCTTGGGTATTTTTTTATCTGCCTTGTGGGCATCAATTACTTTAATTTTCAGAACTTTAGGCAGTGCATAGAAGAACCTATGATGAGTTGTAGTACAAGGTTTAGAATGTCAGAGAATGTATAAAGGTTGGACTAGCTACAGAGGCTGTATTTAAACAGACAAAATGTGTTATTTGACCAAGACTGCCCAAAGGTTCACATACAACTGTGTATACAGTATATATGCACAAAGAGAAATTGGAATCAAGAGTAGCCAGAACAAAGAAAACAGATTTGGTTTCATTTCTCAGAAACTGCAGGTGTTCTCCTGAGAAGATTCAGGTCTGGGGAAGTATTTATATATCTAACAACCAGTTACAAAAGGTGCATTTCTGATTACGGCTGGTCATGTTTCAGAATGGAGCATGCATTTGTGATTTTCAGGTTTACTGTTTTCTTAGGTTGATCAATAGCCACAATTTCTCTAGTGAAAATCATTCAACTAAAACAGTTTGTTTAGACACCATATACTGTTTAAATCTGACATAATTCCAGATGTAGGGTGTATTTCCTGCATTTTGGCAGCATTACAAAACACTGAATTTTTCAATATGTGATCTTATATAACAAAAATAATATAAGCTACTAAACATATACATTAGTTTAGAGGAGTAATTCTGCAACCAAAAAGCATATTATATGATTTTAACAACTGAAGGTGATTGGCAAAAATAGACCTGGATGTCCTAAAATAACACAGGGTCAGGATTTACATGACTAATTTAAATGGGGGCTACAATGTTATTTTTGTGTATATGGGATATCATTTAGAATATCAGTATTAGGATAACTAGTTTATAATATTATACCTTTGTTAAATAATTTAAAATTAGGTCAAAACAAACTTTGTGCTTACCTGTTATGACATGAAAATATAATAATAGTAATCATAATAAGAGTAATCATCACCAGAGGGCTACAAAGGGCATGTCAGTTCAGCCAGGTTTTTTTTATTTATTTTTTTTATTATTAACGCCATTTACTTTCCTTTTTTTACTGTAGGGTAAAGTCCTAGTATGGTGTTATATGAAACAACTAATGAAAACATCATCTACTTTACAGTTTTGCCCACAGTGCCCAATTAACCTGCAACAACCCTTAATCAACTCTTCTCTATAAAAGGGATGCATATCCCATTAACAGAGTAGCAGAGTAGCTTCTCAGAAACACGGTATCCATTAGCTATTAACTACAAAACATTTTCATTAGAAAAAAGCATGGGAGTAAAATTAGCTGTCAACTAAACTCTTAAAAATAAATTTGTAAAGATGTGGGTTAAGAACAAGTGAAGTTCTTTACCAGTTCTCAGCATCTCAAAAATGGCTTTTATAGAACCAAGAATTGTTATTCTATTGCATAGCACAAAGAAACCTTTGAAGCACCTTAAGTACTGTGATTATACCTCTGGCATTTCACAAAATCTTATAAGTTGTTGCTTACCCCAGCAGACACATAGGAACAATGCAGAGTCCAGCAGCCAGGAGGAAGACAAAGCCAGGGCACCAGGCCACTGTGGTGCTATACACACTGTTGAAAGCTGCACTTGCCAAATTAGTGCTTAGGCTATCAACAACAGCTACACAGGCAAAAAGGGCACCTGAAACATAAAGAGAAAGCCAAATATTAACCTGATATTGATTTTGCACCAAAACCCTAAAAGCAGTTGATCATCCCAATGGAATGAGGAATCAAGACAGCAGGTAATTTTGGTGATTTCTGCTCTAACAGCAGAACCAGCTTTTTACCCAAATCGGTGTTTCTCAACCGGGTCCTGGAGGCCCTGCCTTGCACACTTTTGCTTTAGCACACTGCAATTCTAAAAGGACATATAGTAATAAGCTAATTGATTCAATCAGGTGTGTTGGGTGCATGGCAAGCTCTAAAATGTGCAGAGCAGGGGTGCCCCCAGGATCTGAGAAACACTGAACTAAAGAATCAGTTGGTGAACGTGCAGTGCACATAGACATGAGAAACCACCAGACTACACTATTAAAGTGTTCAAAAACAAGACACAGAACATTTTTCAACTAGTGGTTTTAAATTTTAAGAATGTAAGTAAGAATGGGAATTTAACAGCTATAAACACTTGAGTGAGCATGTTCTCCAGAGTGCAAAACCATGAAAAACAGCAAGTAAGAGGATAGCACTTGTGGGACAGATGCTTGGATGGGTAAGAGCTTTTAGTTTCAGAACATTAGTTTATGTGAACCACTTACCCTGATCAGACTTTGAAACCACCTTTGACATCATAGAGCGCAAGACAGGGAAAGGCATGATGGACAAAAGCATAGGTATCCTCACTGCAGAGAAAAAAGTGGTATATATCAACTTAATTAAGTATCTAAATAATTTTTAGATACTGAGATTTAAATATTCACAAGATAAACAATCATCATCATCATGTGTAATTTGTTATATACATTTTCTCTTTATTTAATCAATTACACACATTAAGCATGTTCAGACTAGACTGAGCTAAATATTGTTTCTTGTAGAGAGCACGTAGGTTTATATCATAAAATGTGTTGCCATTAATGTCTTTCAAATTGTTTCTTGCAACATTTGGGGTTTATGTAAACGCTAACTGCCAATAAACACAGGAATCTAAATGGTGATCTTGGCCTCTTGAAACTTGTTACTTGTTATTCTTTATCTGTATATATTTTTCTATAGTATATAGTTTTTTTGTTTATTATTTATAATGTTAATTAATACAATTACTGTATTGATGCTGCTGCTGGAACCTTAATTTCCATGAGAGAACCCTCCCAAAGGATCAATAAAGGTCTATCTATCAATTGTAGATACTATACTGTAAATACTATACTTTATCTATTTCTTGTACTGAGTTCCTCTCTCCCATTGTTATTGTAACAATGTGAAATTCCCCAACATGGACCTAATAAATAATTTATCTTATTATATCTCTTATCTTCAGTACTTGTGCATTTCCAAGTCTGGTTTTAGTGTTGTTTCAGAGTGTAACTTTACTACAGCAATCATCAGTACTAAAATTAGTAGGGGTGAAAATTGAAAAATGGCTTAAAAATTTTAAAAAATCATCAGTACCCCTCGGTGGTAAAGGAATGAATGTAAATAATGTCATAAATGAATGAAAAAAAGATGATCAGTTCAGCATAAAACATTAATACAAACTTCTAACAGATTACACCCCCAGCAACAAATAAATGTGTGCACATAATGAAACATAACACAGCACAAACTAACAACTGTAAATAATCAGTTAAAACTGAGTTAACATCCTTTCCACTTTCTGGAACAAAACATACATTTATCAGCCATAACATTAATGCCACCACCATGTGAAAAACATTATCTTCATCTACAGTGGCACCTATCAAATGGTGGATATAATAAATCAAAACAAAAATTAAGAGACTGTGTCACTTGGGCAAGGTCCACATTGTGATGGCTAAACCCAGTGAGTGCATCTCCAAATTTCAGTGGTCAGTACCTAGCAAACATGTTCAAAAAATGGACAAGCGACAGGGTCATGGGCACCTAAGGCTCATTGATACACTTCACATCCAACAGGACTTGTAAGGATCAACTGTTAATGTCTTGATGCCAAATTCCAAAGAAAACCTTCAAAGGTCTTATTGAGTCCATGCCTTGAATAGTTAAACCTGCTCTGTGGCACAATGGGGACCTATTCTGTATTAGACACTAATGTTACAGCAAGCGATCAATGCTCACTTGGAAAGAAAGGCTGAAAGTTGTTCATAAGAATGCTTACCAAGAAACACCATCAGTGTAGTTTTGGCAAAGGCCATCATAATCATGCCTATGAAGACAGACAGCATTCCAATGAAGACAATGACCAGGTCTGGAAGGCAACATGACAGCACATATATCCCAATAAAACTTGTAACAAACACCATGGTGGAGAAAGCTGAGCCATAGCCGATGAGAATCTCACTCCAGCAGAGTGGCTCATTGAGCTCATAAAGTGTGACCACGGTTATACCGCCAAAATTGGCAAAGGAGAAGGAGCAGAGGATCACTATGAGGAGTACCAGCAGAACATTCCTCCTCCTGCTGCCCTGGGCAAAGATGTTATAGATCCCAAATGTAAGCTTCTGTACAGTTCTACTACAGGTCCCACTGTCCTCGGCCACTGTGTTATCAATTGCTCTGCTTTCTCCCAGGAGGAAAACTGCATACACCAAGTTGACCACCTGAATTATGCCAGAGGTAAAGAAGGGCCAGTTAAAGCCGGTTTCTCTCAGGAAGTAGCCGGAGGAGATCAATGCCACCCCAGAGAACAATCCAATCATCATGTCCACCCCAGCCATGCGGATGGTCTTCTGCTTGCCATCCTCACACAGGTCAGCTACATAGGAGAAGCAGCCGCCCAGCATGGTGCCTATGCCACCAAACAGGGCGCTCACGAAGGAAGCCACAATGAGCAAGTAGAGATTGAGCTCGAAGAAGGACACGGCAAGGAATGCCAGGCAGTAGACCAGGGAACCAATGAGGGGAAGGATGATGGTTATCTTGCGGCCCCGTTGATCACTGTAGGCCACCAGAATGAGGGTCATTAGAAGACCTGGGATCAATGTGAAGAGGTCAGAGTACATGGAGAACAGTGAGGCAGCTTTCTGCACATCCTGAGAAACAAACAGAAATGTATTTAGAAACATAGATAAACACAGACCAAAGCGGACACAAACCTAAGGTGTAAATCAATACTTCCAACAATTCCGAAAACAAGGGGACAAAGAGGACATTCATGATGTAAAAACAACAGTGATGAAACAGGATGTTTAAAGCTGAAGAAAGAATAACAGTGTGGTTTCTGTTAAAATATGTAGGAAGCAAGTAAGGCATTCACAGACAATAAGATTTATAAGAGATTTATACAATTATGTTAAAAAACAGCTCTAATGTCATTTAGAACAACCAGAGACTGTCTTTGACAGGGTCAATAATGTTCTCTATAGACTAGAATAGAACTTACTTTATGGAGGCTGGAATGATTGCTGCTGTTGGAGCCACATCTGGAAGAAGTATCCAATGCGGGATAGGACGTGTTGGTTATCTCCTGCCACAGTCGGCGGTAAACATACTGCTGCACCAGAGGATACAACAGGAAAACGGCAAACGAGTAGACGGCGATGACAGGCTCCACAAAGTATAACCTCTTCATTCTCGTTCTGTTTGACTCTGCAGTTCATCAACAAGAACTGAAATGAGGATAAACGACATTCGCTGCTGAGTCTGACTGATCTACCCCCCCTATTTCTCTAAGGTTAAAAGCAGAAACATTCAGATTCACCGCTCACCATATTTCACACCATCTGTTACTGTCATGCTTCTCGGCCTGTTCAATCTCAGTAAACTGTAAAGACACTTACCTTCTACATGAACAGACGGAGATGTTTACTGTCATATCAAGATGACAGTCACTGAACTCGTTTGACCGAATCTAGTCGTGGGGTTCCTGTTTTGGGTCCGCCTTCAGTTGTGATTGGACAGCTCGACACAACGCCTCCCTCTCACTGGTTTGTGTAGCTGTTAATCATACAACAGCGTTGGCTCAGGCGGGGCTTAGGACAGTTATACAACAGTGGTTATAATAAACAGAGACTTCTCATAAACAATAATAAACAGCAACTCTATTACTATTTTAATAACAATAACATAAGTAAAGTTTTTATTGTCATCTACTACAGAAATTTGATCCTCCAATAAGTCTCAACACAAACCCCAAAACAACCCCCTGTTTATATGACAGGCTGTACTTTCCTTTAAAGAGTTACATTCAACCTCTCAGAGATGCAGCTAAAGAACGCCTTGATGCAGGCTGTTCTCTGCTCACTCTGCTCTGCTCTGCTGCCCTTTTCGACGCTCGTGTCTGTGCTCCGCCCCGTTGTGGCCGACGGGCGGGGCCCGTTGTGACCGGTGGGCGGGGCCCGTTGAGCCGCTGTGCCGGGTCTCAGCTGTCACTCAGACACTCTGAGCGGCGGAGACGGAAGACTAGCAGGTACAGCTTCACTGCTCACTCAGCGAGAGACGCGTTCAGGACGTGCTAAGCTGTGATGATATAAAGCTGTGTAAGGGAGCTGACCTGAGAGAAGAGAGGAGGAGCAGCTGCTGTCAGCAGCTCTTACTCAGTGTTTACTAGTGTCGTGACTAACGGAGCTGAACCGAACGAGTTTAGTGACTAAACCAGCCACGTTAGTGAAGCGTTTGACCGAGAGGCCCGTAGTTCGCTCATCACTGAAGGCTAAAATGACTAGCTAGCTATAAGCCCAACAAGCTGACTGTTACAGACTAAAGTCTGACCGTTGGGACTAAAATCTGACCTTTAGAGACTAAAGTCTCACCGTTAAGGTGGGTTAAACTCGTCTCAGACCGACTCTTCCTCTGAGGCCTGTGTTTTGGTGACAGTCAGAGGTTTGTAATCCAGCTCCGGAAGGTAAAATCCAGTTCTGGATTTCGCTTCAGCCGCTTTTTCATTTGGAACAAAATGCTGGAGTGGATTTTAACTTTCAGGACCTGGATTTGGACCAGAAGCTAAGCGATAGCTCGCTATTCACTCGAATAAACCGGTGTTGAGTAACGGAAGTGTAACGTCTAAATCCTCTTTCTAACGGAAGTCTAATGTTTAAATCATCTTTCGCTGTTTTATTTCGCTCTGGTTTTAGCAAAACCTGATTGCCAGCATAAACCATATCAGTGACCGTTTACCCTGTGACCTGACGGTGTTGTGTTTAGGGTGTTGTGATCACGGTGTTGTGTTTAGGGTGTTGTGATCACGGTGTTGTGTTTAGGGTGTTGTGATCACGGTGTTGTGTTCAGGTTGTTGTGATCACGGTATTGTGATCACGGTATTGTAATCACGGTGTTGTGATCACGGCGGGGTTGTGCTGCTCCGGTTCTTGTCGATCTGAGGAGCCGGTCTGTGACACGTCCGGCCGTAAACACTGATCTGGTCGCGTCGATGGCGCTGAAGGACAAACCTGCTGGTTTATGCAGCTCTAGCACGATTCGTGATGATTGTTAGTCACGACGCGACAGAAGAATCACCGGCTGATCTGAGCGTTAACCCTTTTCTGTGCTAAAGATTATTTTGATGTTTGTCAGATGATTCCTGATTGTACTTGAATGTGTGAAAATGGATGACATATCTGTATTCGATTAGATTTATAACTAACAATAAATCATATTAAACAATATATGTGTGGTTTTGTTTGCACATGGTGACATTTAAAGAGAAGATGTAGCTGGTTGTTTTGGAACAGCCCTGTCATCGTCACTGTCCTCCATTTTACACTGTTTGACTTTTTGATCTAATGTGAATCTGGACATTTTCTTTACATTTTGTAAAGGTTCCATCATGAACTCACCAATAGAAAATCTCCTAAATGTTTTTCCATGTACTTACAAGTTAAGAAGGTGTTTTACTACTCCTGTACAGTGACAATGTGAAAGAGCATTCTAGGACATATTATCTCTCTCACAGGTGTGAAGCAAGTTGTGTCGAACATCAATCATGGCATTCAGTAAAGGATACAGGGTTTATCACAAGCTGGACCCACCACCCTACAGCGTGATCGTGGAAACTAGGAACCGAGAAGAATGCTTAATGTTTGAGTCTGGAGCAGTCGCTGTGCTCTGTAAGAGAACTATTACTTTTGGAGATTAGTCCACTTTAAATTATTACAGTGTGTATTATTCTTGTATGATGAACAGTGATGCAGTAAACATTTTCACAAGTTGAAATTTGTATCTCAATCAGAAAATGGATGCTCAGCAATTCTCAAATTATAGATAATGACATTGTTAATTTCAAGATCATTTCATTGTTAATAACAAGATCTAATGACTTGCTGTTATCGATATCTGCAAAAACATTCCACCCTCTCAATTCATTTCCAGCGGCTGCAGAGAAAGAGGCCATCAAGAACACATACACCAAGATGCTGGATGCTTATGGCATACTGGGAGTTCTTCGCCTCAACTTGGGTGAGTGTAGCGTTTTGTTGTCTGGTAAAAGCTTAACATTGAAATTCCTCATTTGTCCTTCAATTGTTGTTTCCCCAACAGAGCTAAATCCCAAAACAGATTAAAGGAAAGTTCTTGATCTTTTTAAATCATTTTGACCTCAAACACTAAGCAAGTGCCTTGTGGGAAAAGCTAGTTTCATCAGTTGCTCGTCAGTTAACAGTCTGCAGTTGTGCTTTCTGTTTATTTTATTTGTAAAAAAGTCTGTTGTAGTTATTATGTGAATGTGCTTGGTACTGTACTTTTGGACTGCTGTTTTCAGTAAAATCTATGAAGTAATCAAGTCAGCCTTTCCTGTTGCACAAGCTGAAACATTGTATTGCATCCTCTTTTTAAGGAGACTCCATGCTACACAGTTTGGTGATAGTGACTGGGTGTAGTTCAGTGGGGAAGGTCCAGGATTCTGAAGTATTCCGAGTCACAGCCACAGAGTTCATCTCCCTGAAGAATGATCCATCAGATGAGGACAGGATCGCTGAGGTGCGAAAGGTTTTAAACTCGGGGAACTTTTATTTTGCCTGGTCGTCCACTGGAGTGAGCCTAGACCTCAGTCTGAATGCACACCGTAGGATCAGAGAAGACACTTCAGACAATCGTTTCTTCTGGTGAGTTAATCAGCTTTATGTGTTCAGCTCAGACTAAATACTGTAGGTGCCTTTGTATTTGCATGTCATAACTGAGAGTGTAGCCAGTGTTTCTCCCTCCAGATTTCTACAGAAGAGAGCCTCTCTTACATTCTCAAATGACAAAAAAGTTTTGTCTTGTATTTGTTCTGCTGCAGATGGTCCTTTTTTGCATTATGACATCGTATAATTGTCATTTTGTGATTTTCTGGTCAGAGAAAGAATAGTTTACATGTAGTGATTGGTAGCAGACAGTGGTTCATTTTGTATTGTGTTTAAATCCCATCTGTTAGATAGCAGCATTGTATTGTCCCCCAGTTCTGTCTGCGTAAAAAGTAAAAATTTTCCTTTAATGCTGGGATCAGAGTACACAAATTCATCCTGAATATAGAAAGGGTTGTAAAGTGTGAAGTCATCAGTATGATGTCTAGGATGTTGTGTGACACCCGGACAAAAAGTTTCATTGAGGGACTGAACACAAAAAGATATAAGTAAAACAAAAATGTAGCTAGCTATTAATTTAATGTTATTGATAGACAGCAAAACAAAACAATTACATTACACATTTCTGCTGCTGTGAATTGTAGTTTCTTGACCCTCTTTGTTGATGACTTATGAACTTATTCTAGGACTTGAACAGTGATTGGTTACTGTTAAATGCATAATGTTGTCTCCCAGTCAAAACTGGGCACAAATTTATGACACAATGAGTGTCTGATTCTGGCATTAGATAAAAAAAAAAAACATATTGCCTTCTGAAAGCATAAGAATTGTTTATAACCCGCCATAAAATTTGCTGACCTCAGTTTTTAAATCAAATGATTAACCTTCTAGGACCTGGCGTCCACATGTGTGGCATCCACACAAAGACCTGACTCTATGCGGCATGCCACAGAAGAACATCATGCCAGTTCCTTGAATTTCGAATGGACCTTCTTGGCTCAGCATGCCAATGACAGCTCTGACTTTTCAGAACAGGATGACCCAGATGTGTTAGTCCAAGGGGGAAAAATGCTGCAATGTTCAGCCACAAAATAAATGTTTTGCACATCATCACTAATTGCTACTTCACTGTGTTCTATGATGATATATATATATATATATATATAAAATATAAAACTAAAGTCCTCATATGTGGACATAATTTTCCCAGAAACTACATCATGTAAAAAGATAATTCTTTGTTTTTACAATAATCAGGTGCCAATTAGCCCAAATAGCAAAGAGAAATAAAAAAATGCATGCCCTGCAAGAGTTCGGGTCTTAGGAGGTTAAACCATTAATTAATTGATTGCAGTTAAATACTCAAAGTCCAGTCCTGGTGCCGATATTAGTGTATTTCATTATGTCTGGTATTTGTTTGAATTAGGAATCAGTCTCTGCATTTGCATCTGAAGCACTATGGGGTGAACTGTGATGACTGGCTGCTAAGGTTGATGTGTGGAGGAGTGGAGATCCGCACTATCTATGCCGGCCACAAGCAGGCCAAGGCCTGTGTCATCTCTCGCCTCAGCTCAGAGAGGGCCGGCACACGCTTCAATGTCCGAGGCACTAACGATGATGGCCAGGTGGCTAACTTTGTGGAGACCGAACAGGTGGGCCTTCTTGATTATGATATTGTCATGGTGAGGCTACATTGTCCCCATCAAATGCCTATATTTGTTGATTTATCTTTGGATTTGCCTCTCCCAGGTTATTTTCCTTGATGACAAAGTGTCTTCTTTCATTCAAATCCGTGGATCGATACCTCTGTTCTGGGAGCAGCCAGGTATACAGGTAAGCATGAACATTTGCATAACAGCATCTTTGTATCTGTTTGTTTAGACTAGGACTTCAGATTATGGCTTTAAAGACTATTGTCAGCATTTGCTAGGTTAGATTTTCCACTGTTTGTTCATTTTGTCAGAAGAAATGTGTTCAGGGAATTTTATTGCATCTGAATCAAAGCCGTAAATCAGGCGCAGGAAGGATGTGAAACCACACATGGTATTTGAAATGCTTAATTCATAAATCTATTGCAATTGTATTGCTGGCTGGTACTTTTTGTGCTGAAGGCTTTGTGTGTTGTCAATGGAGTAATTATTTGAACAAATGTTTTTCATTCCTAGAATACATGTATTTTTTAAACCCTTACAAAACTGTAGTGAAATTAAGCATTTCATGACATTTCTTTCTGTTGGCACTGCACACAGGTTGTGTCTTTAGTTGGTTGAGGTGCACGATGGCGCAGTGGATAGCGCTGTTGCCTCACAGCAAGAAAGACTTGGGTTTGATCCCCGGGTGGGGCGACCTGGGAAGTTTCTGTGTGGAGTTTGCGTGGGTTTCCTCCGGTTTCCCCCCCACAGTCCAAAGACATGTATCATAGGTGAATTGGTGACTCTAAAGTGGCCCTTAGTGTGTGGATGTGTGTGCATGTGTGCACCCTACGATGAATTATGATGGACTTAACGCCTCAGGCAGTTTTGGGATCGTAATTTTTGCAAAATAACACACACAACAGCACACCCTTATTGTGGAAATTTTACATTTAAATGTTGAAATGTTGATTTAAGTGTGTTTGGAAAACCTGTTAAGGTAGAAAGTTGAAAGTGGATTTTGTATAGAAAGGTATTTCCAACCAGCACACAAACAAGCACAGCTCTGAAAATAGCCCCAGACAAGATGGCACACAATCTGTTGTATCTAGAACTTATTTCATAGTAGTTTATATGTTCTATTTCTTTAATCTTCTGTAACGTTAACCTCCTTTTCCCATTTTTTAACATAAATTGTATTTTCAGATTTTGCTTGAAGAAAGCCCTTATACAAACTGGAAATAATTGTAATCAGAGCTGATTGGTTGGCCTTGAAGCAAAGCTCTTTTAATTTGTATTCATTTTGCCAAATTTGTTGGAATACACCAACAGACTGAAGGCTTTATCTGAGCTAGTAATAGTAATAATAATCCTGTAGACAAGGAAGAGTCAGTTCTGCTCTGTCTTTTGTTCACTGCATGGTTTTAAATCAAATTGTAGGATTTTCCCTTTGCCACAAACATCTTGATAATAAATTTTCATCAAACTTCAGTTCCATTCAAAAGATACTGCAGCTTTGGTTGAATATTAAATTAAATACATTTAACTTTAGAGTTTGAGATAAAATGGAGAACATCATTACAGCTTAACATGTCTGACTTTATCTTGGCTGATAATGGATTTTAATTAAGTTTCAACATTATTCTCAATGTTTTTAAGGCCTAGATAATTGAATAGGCATATGTCAGAACTTTTTTATTTCTATAGATATCACTTTAGAAAAAATCTCAATCATGTTTTTAAAGCACCATAAAATACTTTCCATTATGTGGTGTCTTGGTCAATAATGAGCCTTTTGTAGAAATTATGCATTTAAGAAATTGTTAGGTCTAAGATGGATGCTATATGATTTTATCATCTAATTATAGACTTATAAATAGTGCTTGGTGTTTTGATTTGACATATGTGTGTTTAGTGGACGGCTGGATCATTCTTCTTGCACAGCGCAGACTATCTATTGTCCTATCATCTCGTAAAAAATGAGAGGAACAGAGAGGAACCTGAGACACCCTGGGTGTTGCAGCTGAGGCAGTGTTAAATATTTATGGCAGAGACTGGCACAGTACAAGAATCTTCTGTGAGTTTCAGATGCAAATGTTGCAGGACTAGGTTGAACAGATGCATTGAAGACCTCTACACACTGCTAGTTCTCTGGCACTAGGTAGAATCTGGAGTTAGCAGTTAACTAGAGTTAAAAGAAGCAATGTAAAGCAAATACATACTTACTGTATGTAAGAAGATCCTGGAAAAAATTTACCTAATCATTGTTTAGTTCTCTCTGTTGAGAATTGTGTGCTATCAAGTTATTTACAGTAGCCAAGAGGAACCTGTGAGTATGGTGAGGCAGGTGTGGTAGAATGTCTTTCATTCTCTCTCTCTCTCACTCTTTCCTAACATCTCAAGAATAAGCATGATGGGTTCAGTGAACATGGAGTAACTTTAACAGTGTAACTATTTTTTGTTCATGTAGAAACTTGTTTTTTGGAGTTCCTGGCAGTGACATCAAACTGAACCTATCCTGAATAGGGTCACGGGTGAGCCCGTGCCCAGCCAGCAACTCTGAGCGCAAGGGCGGAAAACAACCCTAGACAGGGCGCTAGTCCATCGTAGGGCACACTCACACACTAAGGGCCACTTTAGAGTCACCAATTCACCTACCATGCATGTCTTTGGACTGTGGGGGAAAAGACCAAAGTACCCGGAGCGAACACGGGGAGAACATGCAAACTCCACACACAAACTTCCCAGGTCGCCCCACCCGGGGATCGAACACAGTTCCTTCTTGCTGTGAGGCAACAGCACAATCCACCGTGCCGCCTGACATGCTTTGAATTTCAGAAAACTGACTAAAAGTAGGCTAGTGGGCTGGGTACATGTAAATTTGCAAGGTGTGAATAAAACGAGCCAAAACTACAAAACAAAACTACTATTACAGTGCATATGGAAATTCATAGCACTTCAGTTTTTCAACATTTTATTTTGGTATAACCTTATTCAAAAATGTACTCAGTTTCTGGTTCCAGCACCATGCTCAATAGCAGCAGATTGCAGCATCTGCATCGTTTTAAACCTATTTTCTTGTTTCTTGTATGTTTAACTCTTGCTGCAGAAATTGCTGCCCTGTGGAACATATTCCTCTCTCCACAGAGCTCAGTTGGAGCTTAGTCAGGGAGGTGACCAAGAACCCAATGTTCACTCTGACAAAAGCCTTTCTACCACGATTGCTCAGTTTGGCCGGCGGCCAGCTCTAGGAAGAGTACTGATAGTTCCAAACTTCTTCCATTTACGGATGATGGAGGCCACTTTGCTCATTGGGACTTTCAATGCAGTAGATTTTATTATGTACCTGTCCCCAGATCTGTGTCTTAATAGAATCCTGTCTCAGAGGTCTACAGACAATTGTTTAGACTTGGGTTGTGCCCTGACATGCACTGTCTACTATGGGACCTTATATAAACAGATGTATGCCTTTACAAATAATGTCCAATCAACTGAATTTAGCACAGGTGTTCGATTGCAAACAAACGTTCCCCACTTTGTCGTTGTGTGTAGACTTTTGTGGTGAAAAAGTGAAATGCTGTGAATACTTTCCAGATGCTTTGTATGTAACAGTTTTAAGAATTTTAAATTGACCTGTTTTACCACCATATTTTAGAGACAGCAGTGCTTAAAGTTCAGTTTGTTACTTTTGTGAACGGAACTCTCATTATTCAGCTATACCAAGGCAGTCATTACTAGTATTAGTAGTATTCACTTCATGGCCCTGCTGCATGTTTTGGCTCTGCTAGCTTCAGTGATCTTTACCTCTAAACCTGAGTGGAAACAGGCTGAGGTTTTTGCACTCACTGCCATGGATAACAAACGCATCATTCCCCACAGCTCAGAGCAGTAAAATTGTCCAAGGTACATGCACTCTTGCATTCTTCATTTAATCAGCCTTGACCATTAAATCAACTTATATTACAGCCCTTATTATTGCAGGAGGATGTTGCTCATGTGTTGGTGCATGTTATGGTTTGAGGTTGTGAAAGACTTCAGTATCTTTACATTATCTCTTTGGTCTACATCCTCAATGTGTCACAGAACAAGGTTGTACATTCTACTGTCATAGCTTATTAATACTTAATAATACTTCATTATACTTATTAATGAAAAAAATCCCAATTTAGAGTGAGAATCACTTTAATCTTGAACTGACATTGAAAGTCTTTGTCTTTCTTTTTTTGTCTGTCTGCCTCTCTCTACTTTATCATCTTTATTCCTGATATATTAAACACATCATGTAACAAATGCGTCTGTGCTCTCCATCTGTACCTAAAGGTCGGCTCCCACCGTGTCAAGCTGTCCCGCGGCTTTGAGGCCAATGCGCCAGCTTTTGAGAGGTAATTAACCCATGCAGCTACTTGTGGCAAGGCTCCAGCAACACTGCAGCATTACAGAAAGATGGCCTACTCTAGCATGCACAATGGATTGAGCTCACACAGCCCCTCCCACCCTAATCAATCCTGTCTTATATTGTGTCTAAATTTCCAGAATTCCTTTTTTCACAGTAACTCATTGATGGAATACCAGCTGCAGGACTGTTGCAAAGTTGTGGTCCAGGTTTTAGACTCAATGCTTCCATTTCTTTAGCAACTGATGTCTTAATATTGTCCGGGTCAGACATAGCAAGAGCAGAACCTCCTTCAGGATTCCCCACCAGTAAAAAGGGAAATAGCTTTGTTTCATGATTTATTTCTTGTGTTCTTGAATGTCTATTATAACTGCTGTTCAAGCACAAATGCCAGATTTGGACACCAGTTTTAGTCTTTGGATTTTGGAGTCTCATCCTTGATCTTTTTCATTTTATAGAAAGCAGTTATAATGCAGTTATGTGATTTTAATATGGACATGTTTAATAATCTGCACATATAAATGCTCTCAGGAGCAGAAATTGTTTGATTCTGGCATGAAACAATCATGAGGAGCATAATGGGGAATACCAAGGATGCCATTTGGATATATGGACATCCAAAATTAGTAACTTCAATAAAGATTTATGGATGGGTTGGTTAAGCTTTTAAACAGGGGTCTGTTGTTATAGAAAAAAACATGTTTACCCTGAATTCTGAGAAAAAATATGGGTCAATGATGAAAAATATGCCACTCAATAGACCTGTCTTTTCATAGCTTATACAGAACAACCTGTGTGAAGCAGAGCTCTCTGCTCTGTCACGAACAGGCAATGTTATTTAAATACAGAGGCTGCTACCCAGTCAGCCCTGTAAGTCTCCTTCACCTTTTCACCCCTTGTCTTTTGACCCTCAAAGTTATACAAACACACGGCTTACAGTTAGATTCAGTTAAACTTTCAAAATCATCTTTCCTGACTGGCCTTCTGAGCTGCCATTTAATAATATTTATTGAGGAATATTAGTATATATTAGTTATAGCTATTTTGGTCTTATTGGCTCTTTCACTCTCTATATGTCAAACCTTATTTGGAAGGGAATAGTTTAATATGAGGTGGTGGGGTTAAGTCAATGTCTGCTGAGTTTCTCTGTGATTTTAGTCCTGCCTGAATGCACCATGTCAGTAATTTTTCTTGACTGTGCATTCCCACATTAGTGAAAGTCCCATACTCTTTTACCTCCTGTAAAACGAGCCATAAAATTAATCTCAGGTTATATGAGATGCAGGGAAATAGACATATGGGAAAGGAACCACTATGGATGTGGTTGTTTATGTTGTACATGACCCAGATATCTTGGGTTATTAAAGCCAACTCTGTTTTCCAATTTCTGTTGCAAATTGTGCTGAAAACAGCAATGCACTTTTGTGGGCTGTCAGAGGGTGCATACAAGCTGATTTGTACAGCTTTGAGTGTAGTGAAATTGAAATTTCATCATTACATTTTCACCCATCATTACTGATGGGTTATAAGTTTTTTATCCTGCAATACTTTCATCAACAGTCAAGTCATGGATTACATGCATTTTTTGAAGGAGGCAGCAGTGTAAATCGTGTTGCCACTCCCATCCATATACTAAGTTTTGTATATCCTGTTTGAATCGGTCATAAATTTCACAGATGTCCTATAATAAATATTCCACCTCCACACTTTATTCCACCTCCCCAGGTAAAATGAATCCTGTCTGAATAGGCATTTACATCTACAGTGCGTTGCAAAAACACAAAATCAAAAAGCAGAAACTAACAATATTTATCTTGGAACATGGTGGAACAAGCTTCTTATACAAACTTCCCATTCCACTTTAAATGGGGCAGCATTTACACTCTGGCATCTCAGAACTGATAAAGTAAATTTGTTGTACTTGAAGCCCCTCTAAAACTGTTCTAGCAATTCTCAATCATATATATTTGAGTCAAATACATGAAAGTTAAACTTTTTTATGTGAAGTATCTTCTGTACTTTGCTGAACTGACTGTTTAGGTTGTGGAGTGACTACAAGGGAAAATTGTGATGCCTATTTGTGGAAATGAGAAATATTGTTGAGAGCTAGAACCATTTTACTAAATTATTATTTTTTTTTAATTATTAAAAAAAATTCTGAATTTATTTATACATTCATGAAATTACAGTGCACTTATATTTGTTGTTTACTTCCATCTTACTTCTCTATCACATTTGCAACTAATAGTATTTGATTCAATGTCGATTAATTGAATCGAATTTCACTTACAATAATAGGCCCTTTTAGGGATGAGTTGGGATGTGATCATTCAAAATCCTGACCTCACAAATGCCCTTGTTGCTAAGGATCTAAACAGATCCTTATAGCAGTGCTTTAAGATCTAGTAGAAAGCCTTCCCTAGATAGCAGAGAATGTTTCTCCAGCAAAACCAGGATAATTTTTTAATACCCTTGATTTTGGAAGGAACAATTAGGTGTTACATTTCTTTTGTCAGTATAGTGTAACATACTTCTAGATTCCAGCATGCTATCTGTGCATGCATTTACCTCTCAAGTGTCAATGCTTCAATATAATTTAGAGTTACATACCCAACAGTTCACTTGTGTAATTTCCCTTACAGGCACTTCACTGCTTTGCGGAGGCTCTATGGCAAACAGGTGATCATTAACCTGCTGGGCATGAAGGAGGGGGAGCATATGCTCAGTAAAGCATTCCAGGTTAGCCTTTTTGTCTATGCATTTTTATTCATGTTATAGCACATGTATCAGTTGGGAAGGTGTGGAAGCAAAATTTTGAGTACAAATCACATTTATGTACCCCCCCCCCCCCCCCCACACACACACACACACACACACACACACACACACACACACACACATACACACAGAGTCATCTAAAGGCCTCCGAGCATTCCCACACTGTGAAGATGGTGAACTTTGACTACCACCAGATGGTTAGAGGAGGGAAGACAGAGAAGCTGGCCACTGTACTGAAACCACAGATCCAGAAGTTCCTGGATGAATGTGGGTTCTTCTGTTTTTCTGCAGAGACTGGAATTGAGAGGTGGGTTTATATAAATGACACATTAAATAATCTTTTAGAATTTAAAAGGTTCTATTCAGTCTAAACAAAAGGGTTTGATGAAGATGTCTGGTTCCAGAATTCTTCTGAGGCTTAGTCCACAGCTGTGCAATGTTTATTTCTGTTTGTTACTTTGTAGGTGCCAGACTGGAACTCTTCGAGTCAATTGTCTGGACTGCCTGGACAGGACAAACAGTGTTCAAGCATTTTTTGCACTTGAGGTTTGTTTACATTGCAGTTTACACTGGCAGAACCTCAGGTGAACTGCAGGCTCCAGTTGAAAGCAAGATAAATATGTTTTGGAAATCAAATACTACTGCTTAATTTTATGTCTTTTATTTAGATGTTGCCACAGCAGTTAGAGGCCATGGGACTTACAGAGAAGCCCCAGCTAGTAGCACGCTTTCAGGAGGTGTTCCGGACCATGTGGTCAGTCAATGGTGACTCTGTCAGCAAGATATATGCTGGTACAGGGGCTCTGGATGGCAAGGCTAAGGTACAGAACCCTTTGTCACACAAAAATTAAAGGAGAGGTTGTATTATCTGATGTCTTTCAAATGCAGCAGGAGCAGTTTTTAACAGAAGTGTTAAAAGTGATTTTTACTGATTATAATTATAACTACACTTATAACATTAGATAGAACTTTATTGATCCCTTACAATCCAAACATGAGCAGTGACAAATCCATACATATATATGTCAAAAATACATCAAGGTAGTTAGATATAGAATAGAATTTTACTCTGTTTCTCACTGCTTAAGAATCATTTAGTATTATAATGTAACTGCGAAAAATCAGTATGGACCTATTGATTTCATGGATCCTTTTTTGTTGCGTTTAAATGAGTAATCTAGTGCCTTAAGATTTCCATAGTAATTTCCTCAAAGGGCAAAAAAATAAAAAAGAAAGGGAAAAAACACCTAAAATCTGAATGTGGGGTGGTGAAGGAAATCTAAAAAAAAGTGGGGGAGGTGGCATTCTGTAAAAGTAAAACACATCACATAGGGTCATACTAATCACGACAAATTACCTAGAACCCAGGTGTACAGTGGTCCACAGAAGTCATGGCTCAGTTTGCACCACAGTGTGGACCTCAAGGTTCATGCAAATACATAACTATAGATATCTTATGAATTTTTTTGGGGGTTTTTTTTTTTTTTCATTTATATTTATTTCAGTCAGCTTCAGGTTACTTATTGCTAATTTGCAACAGCTTACTGCAGGGATTTCCAAAAAATGTCATGCCAAGACCTAATGGCGGGAGGTTTGTGGCACACAGAAAATGTGGACCATCTGCACAAAACTGATGTCCATACTGTGAAGATTCAGGACATAGACATATTGCACCCTCCTCCTGAATATGTCAGTAAAATTGAGAATTTCTGTATTTTACAGCAGTGCTTAGAATGTGCTTACAATGAAGCAGAAACAGACGTTTTCACTCTGTCTGATCCTTTGCCAGGAGCCTGATTGTAGTTTTAAAGTTTTATTATACACTTCTGTGGATCTGCCTCTTAATTCTGATGTATGTGTGCTGTTGTTTACTGCTTTCCTCTGGATACTTCTCTACATGTCTGGTAAGTTGAAAAGCCAGTAATGGTGGCTAGTGTATATTTACACACTGTGTTTGTATCATTCTTGCTTCTCTGTGCATCTAATGCTATTTAGTGGACGGAGAGGGAGAGAGAGACACAGAGTGCATCACTGACTGTTTCCACTTGGTAGTGCTGTTCTTCAGCCATAACCTAAGGGCCCTTTGTTAGTAAAATTCATGTGTTAGTATTTGTAGACATGAATGTGTGTTAACTGCTTTTTAAAAAGAGTTCTCTTTGCTCCGCATTTGTCATGTTTCTCTGCAGGCGGGAAAGCTGAAAGATGGGGCACGTTCAGTCACCCGGACCATTCAAAACAATTTCTTTGACAGTTCAAAGCAGGAGGCTATTGATATTCTGAGGTTGGGCAGCACTCTGAACAGTGATCTGGCTGATAAAGCTCGAGCCCTCCTTACCACCAGCAGTCTATATGGTACGCAACTGGGAGTTTCTGAATGCTGTTGATTTAAATATGAGGTAGTAATCACAAGTGTGAAAAAGCTAGAATACCCCAAGAACACCTTTTACTTCTTTAAACATATGGACATTGATCCTCATTTTATTTTGTATATAGAGATGGAGGTGATAAAACTAAACACATAAAGCTGAAGAAATGCCTTTAAAAATCATTTGTAAAATCTAATTAATAGAAATGTTGTTCTCTTTTGAGGAAAAAGGACATCCTGTGCAATAATAGCTGGTATTTCCGCCATTTGACTAAAATAATATCAAATAGAGAGTATCAGACATTATCTAGAAGAAAGTTTTACCCTGAAATTCATTATACTGTGTGATGTTTTGAGCATCAGTCTTTGTATAGACAGCCCTACATTTTTCTCGAGCCCCTGCTGATACAATAAAGGCTTCATAGCGATTTCTTTGAGTGAGCGCTCTCTAGGCCCTGCTGCACCAAAGCAGTCCCAAGCCAGGACATTTCCACCTCCATGATTTACACTTGGTATGAGATTCTTGTGCTCAAATGCTCATGCCATCCCTTTCTGATAGTAGATGCAAGCACTTTGAAATCAACATTTGGCAAGAGCTAACTGTATATCCTTTGAGGACTTTTTAGGATTGTTGAAGAATTAACAATATGCATCATAAGGTCTGCTCTTGGGCTGAACTTGCTTGGATTACCTCATCTGGCCTTGTTGGCAGTGGTTTTAAATGTTCCCCAATTATTTTCTAGACAGCTGATTGTTTATTGTTTTGAAAGCTTTTAAAATACTTTCCCAGAATCACACCTTTACAGCATCTTTCTGAAGGCCTCCTTAATTTCCCTGAAGGAACCCTCCCAAGGGATCAATAAAGTTCTATTCTATTCTATTGTATTCTATTTTTCTATTCAGAGAGCTCTTTGGATCCCGTCATGGTGATTCCAAAGCAATAAAGACCAGACTAAACTGATGTTTGAGTTTTATTTAAAAAAATTGTTAGTAATTATTGGTACTCCATGTAAAACATTTAAATTTAAAGAAAAACTGCCACAGAAATAAAACATCAGAAATAGAGATACAAGGGTACTTGATGTCCTACCCACAGCATGTTCAGTCCCCGTAGAGAAGCATTACCAATAGAATAGGACTGTCTGGAGCAGATAATATACATTATTGACACCGTCCCTAATTCCAGGCATGGGCTAGAGGTGTGTAAAACCTCCTAGCATTCAGCTGTGGAGCAGTGGATCTGTGTTTTCTCGAATGTTGGTGCTTCATCCAATACTCTTGGGTTGAAGTGAATGTAGTGGGGTGATGATCATTCAAAATCCTGACCTCACTAACACCCTTGTCACTGAGTACAATTGAATTCTCGTGGCAATGCTCCAGAATCTAGTAGAAAGTCTTCCTTGGACAGTAGAGACAACTCTTTTTTCCTGCCCATTACTTAGGATGATACAGTGAATGGGCAGGTGTCCCAGTACTTTTGTCCATATGTACCTGATAACCACGTCACATATATTGTTGACGAAGATTAAGGGGAAAAAAAGGGTTAAACAATCATAAAATCTTACTTTAAATGACAATATATAGTAATATCTAATTATAAATATCTGTATACTTCACAATATAAAAGTATAATCAAAATACGAGGACTAAAGGTGCTATTAACATGTTAAGGAAGGTTTTATGCTTTTGTCAGAACAGGAGGATTGGGAGATGAGCTCATCATAGAGGACAGATTGCCTCATGTAAATAGGGTTGAAAATGGAGTTTCCCCATTTTAGTGCTCTAATCTGCCTCCTCCAGTTGCCTTGGTTACAAGATTAGTTCTGAAAATATTTTTTGCTAATACTGTTATCTGCCTTTCAACTAACTGTTAATTGTGCTACCTCTTTCCCCCTCCTTGTCTCTTTATCTTTACTGCTTACACGGTTAGTCTCTGAACCCATTTTACAATCAGGTACAGTATGCCCAGCTCAGTAATAAATGTTAATGATGTCATTACAAAGGCACCTTTGTGATTGAAGTGTTTGAAGTGTGCATTTGATTGTCTTTTTATTTTTACAACCTTTTTTTTATCATCATCCCAGAGGAAGGTTTACTCATATGTAACTTCATGAGTTTTCTTCCTTGTCCAAACTGTCGTATACATTTTCTTTCATTTAGCCATGTGTGACTATATTTTCCTATATATTTCTTTTTCCCTTTTTTAGAGTTTTGAATTGTATTACTTAAAGTTGCAGCTGTATGTATGACTTTGCTCATGTTTTTCTAGCATCTCCCAGAGTGTTGCTGGGCATGTGTCAGAGCCACCACAAATACACCAGGCCTAAAAAGATCCGCGTATGTGTGGGCACATGGAACGTGAATGGGGGCAAGCAGTTCCGTAGTATTGCTTTCAGGAACCAGACCCTCAATGATTGGCTCCTCGATGCTCCTAAGATTGCTGGCCACCCCGAGTTCCAGGGTGAGTGACTCCTGGAAATGTGGTAATTTCTTTGTTTATGATTTGTTAGATATGTATTTCTTTAATCTTATGTCAACACTGAACACTGTGACAGATATCTAGTGTACTTTACACAGTTCGGCCATATCTAAAAGCTATCACTTTGCTTCATAGACAACCAAGCCCATCCTGTGGATATCTTTGCCATTGGCTTTGAGGAAATGGTTGAGCTGAATGCTGGCAACATTGTTAGTGCAAGGTAAAATAAAACAAAAAACATTGCATTTCACTGAGCAGAACTGTTTGTCCTTCAGCCACAGCATGTTCAGTGAAATGAGCCTAAATATTTAGTTGAAGCCTGATGTTTAGCCTATCAGTGCTTTTGTTAAGTCCGCCATTAATGAGAAATTAATATTGCCACTCTTTGATCACAGCACCACCAATCAGAAATTGTGGGCAGCAGAGCTGCAGAAGAACATTTCACGGGATCATAAGTATGTGCTACTAGCTTCAGAGCAGCTGGTGGGAGTCTGTCTCTTTGTCTTCATTCGGCCTCAGCATGCTCCTTTTATCAGGTATAATCATACATCCATACACTGATACATGTGTGCATTTATTATTTTGTATTTATTCAGATTTAGCTTTTAGCACTGCATTATGTTGTATTATACGTAACAATCACTTCATTTTGGTTCATGTGGAGGTTATAGAATTTAAATCAGGAATCACCAACACTGCTCCTGGAGAGCTACTTTCCAGCATTTATCAACTTCAACCCAAATCTAACACACCCCATAGAGCCAATCAAAAAGGAGCAGGGTTGGTGACCCTTGATTTAGGCTCTGTTCACAGGTACAGAGGTTTTTGTTTGTTTGTTTTTATGTAACTTTGTCTCTGCATTTTGAACTTTTAAAACTATGTTTAAGAAAAATTCTGTTGTGATAGAATAGAATCAAATTTTGTCTTCTGATCTTTACATTTAGTTTATCCATCCCCCCCCAAAATTGCTGCCACTCTGCACACGGTTAAGCCAAATGGTCTCTGAGATAGAAGGACAAATCTCTGTACTATACCAAATAAAAGACCAAGCTCATTTGGACTCCATGCTGGCATCATTGCAGATAGTTACCACTGGGCTGAATAGCATCTCCAAGTTAGCAACTCTAATATTATCTAGAGTGACTGTGCTCTGACAAGAAGTGCTTTGCTGTTCACTCAAATTAGCTAGTTAGGCTAGAGTCCAGAGATACCTCAAGCTTAGATGCTGCCAAAATCATGAAAGAGATAAGTCTTCAGTTGGCGTTTGAAGATAGCAAGTGACTCTGCTCTTTGGACCCCCAGGGGAAGTTCGTACAAACATTTTGGTGCAGAGTCTGGGTGCTTGTCTTCCATGCATCTTGAGGGATGGTGGGTTAGGCTGAGCTGTATTTGATGCTCTTGGTATTGACTATTGCCATCAAGAAGCGAGCGGCTGGTCCATTTTTGGATTTTTAGGCCAGCATAAAGGTTTTGAATCTGATGCAGGAAGGTACAGGAAGCCAGTGAATGCAACAGAGTCTTTACATGACAGAACATTCGAAGATGAGCCATGCCAGTGCTTTTTGGCTCAGTTGCAAGGGCCTAATGGTATGTATAGGAAGGCCAGCTAGAAGGCAGTTGCAGTAGTCTAGTCCTGAAATGACAAGAGACTGAATAAGCACTTGAGTGGCCTCTCTAGACAGAAAAGGTCGAATCAGTGACCAGTGAGTTCTCAAAGGAAATGGCAAGATCGTGGTGAGGACCAATGGCACCAATAGCAGTTTAGTTTTGCTGCATTTTAATCCTTCATACCCAACTTCAAAAGACCTGCCTCTCTGCCAGCCTGGCATATATTGACAATTTTAGCCTCTTCTGGAACTGGCCATCATTCTACATGTTTAACAGAATTCATCCAAACAGGCTTGTTTGACAGATTTTAGGGCACAACATATTTTACACTGTTTATAACCTTAGTTGACTGCCTAAAATTAGATACTCATTCAGTTATACCAGTAGGACCACCATTCTTCATCAAAGCAAAAGGAAAGAAACAAACATTTTTTCTAAATACAAACAATCTAATCTACATAGAGCTTTCTCCATTACCTGTGAGTTTTCATTCTAAATCTCCTGTAGACCCAATAAGTGATTTTTATAGTTTTAATGTTCAATGGATCAACTGAAAGTTTTGATTGCCTAGTCTGCTCCTGATATTTTAATCCTGACAAAAACCTGGCTTTGGCAGCCCATGAGTAATGCAAATGTAGCTCAACAAAAGTTCAGAATTGATAGAACATTGATAGAATTAGGATTAGCTGTTTTCATAAAAAATTAATGGAATTAATAGATTGTTGGGGATAAAAGAGACATTTTGTTGACAATCATTTGATATCTGACCAGTAAGAACTTGTCAAGTTTTTAATGTGCATTTTGCGGCAGCTGGTTAGATATTCAAAAACACCAACCTAAACCTGCCTTTGTATCACTTTAGCATCACTAATGCTTCCCAAAACATCCATCCAGACCTGCTCTCCATACATAGTGGTTAATGCCCTTTTAATACTCAAAAAATAACAGGAGAGGATGATCTGAACCACATTTTGCATTTTGCAACCCCTTTTATCTTTGAACACTATGCTTAATGATGAGTATGCGTGTTTGGATTAAGGGTAGTTCCTTTGATGCTTCAAATTTTGGTCTTAAATTCACTTTGGTTGGTGTTTGGGTCATAAATCTCACTTGGTGATGTCACTGCCTGTTTTGAGGCTTTTCTCCAGAGCTCTTGCAGTGCTTCTGCAAGTTGCTGTTGCTTTCCTTGGCTGGTCTGTTAAAATTCTGGTTGTTAATATAACAGTATTATGTTTTATTGTTCCATTTTTTCAGAAATCATTGAACTGGCTCCGATTGATTTCACTACTTAGCTTTTGAAAGCTCAAAGGTCTTGATCTTTATGTTGGTTTATCCTTTTCAGTAGAATGCAGTCCTTACAGGAAAAACCTAGGGCTCAAACCAAGGGTAGACAGTCAGAACCAATAATTGTTTAAACAGTCAATCCAACACACAACTGGGCTACAAGTAAGAGTTCAACACATCTATATGTAAATGTCAGGAAATAAAAGTTGAAATTCTGATCTACCATCTCATATACATTTTTGGATCATTCTTTAGAAATAAATACCTAACGCTGTTTTTACTATTAGCAACACATTGTATATAATAATGATGTTTAGTGTTAAGATTTGTTTACATTTCTTGAACAGGGATGTTGCTGTAGACACTGTCAAAACTGGCATGGGTGGAGCCACTGGGAACAAAGGGGGTGTAGCTATTCGGATGCTCTTTCACACCACTAGTGTCTGTTTCGTGTGCTCGCATTTCGCTGCTGGGCAGTCACAGGTCAAGGAGCGAAATGATGATTACATGGAGATTACCCGCAGACTCTCATTCCCCATGGTAACTATGCCAGCAAATACTTTCTTTAAATTCTAAGATGAAAGTTTATTATGTCAGTAAACGTATTGAACTAACTTTTATATATTTGGGTTGTGTTGGCCATATGTTGCTGCCAGGACAATTCTCTCCAGTGACCTTGTATTAGTGACAATTAGAAAAGATGTGGTTGGTTGGCTTCATGTCTCAAAGAAAGCATATTCTGGTCTTCACCTTACCAGCATTGTTATTGTGGTGTGACAGAGAGAGGCCTATGGTAATGGAATTGAATATTACTCATTTTGGTTCAACTCAGTTAAACATTTGATAAAAAATACTAATCCTTAATCTTTAAGAATGTATCTGGGATAACGAACACTACTACAATAAAAGAATCACCTCTTGCTGAAGACTAATGAACTTTGTAATGTAGGTCTGTTAGCAGTGTAGATCTCTAGGCTGTGATACGTATTTGAAACTTCCCCCTTGCTCATTTTGTTTCATTATATTGGCCAGGGTCGTCTGCTGTATTCCCATGATTATGTGTTTTGGTGTGGGGACTTCAACTACCGGATCAACATTCCTAATGAGGAGGTGAAGGAGCTGATCAGGCAGCAGAACTGGGATGCCCTTATTTCTGGGGATCAGCTTGTGGAACAGAAGAATGCAAGCATGGTAATCATCACTTTTTTTACATTAAAAATGCTAGTACACTTAACAAAAATATATATATTAGTTAATACATTTTTAGTTAGATATAGGTATATAGATACACAGAGCTCCGAGACAGAATTGTATCAAGACACAGATCTGGGGAATGGTACGGAAAGAATTTTGCTTCACTGAAGGTCCCTAATGGAAATGGAAGAAGTGTGGAACCACCAGGACTCTTCCAAGAGCCGGCTGCCCAGCCAAAGTAAGTGATCTTGGTAGAAGGCCCTTAGTCACGGAGGTGACCAAGAACCCAGTGGTCATTCTGTCAGAGCTCTAACGAGAAGAGAAGCTTCAAGAAGGGCAACCATTTCTGCAGCACTCCACAAATCAGGCATGTATGGTAGAATGGCATGACGGTAGCCACTCTTCAGCCTGTCTGGAGTTTGCCAAAAGCCATCTAAAGGACCAGACCATGAGAAACAAAAATATTTAAGTTTTAAGACTGAAAGCCAAGCATCATGTCTGGAGGAAACCAGGCACTGCTCATAACCTGGACAATCCTATTCCTACAGTGATGCATGGTGGTTCCTGCAGCAGGAATTGTGAGACTAGTCAGGGTTGAGGGAAAGATGACTGCAGTGATGTACAGAGACATCCTTGATGATAACCTGCTGCTGAGCATTCTGGACCTCAGACTTTATCTTCCAACAGTACAACAACCCTAATCAAACAGCTAGTATAACAAAGGAGTGGCTTTGGGACAACTGTGTGAATGTCCTTGAATGGCCCAACCAGAGCCCAGAATGGAATCCATTTGAACATCTCTAGAAATATCTAAAAATGACTGTGCATTGATGCTCGTCATTCAATCTGATGGCTCTTGAGAGGCTTTGTAAAGAACAATGGGAGAAAATTCCCCAAAACAGATGTGCCAAGGTAGCATCATACTTTAACAGTTCCACTTAATAACATGCAGAAAAAGTGAAGTGCTGTGAATATTTTCCTGATTTTGTGTGTGTGTGTGTGTGTGTGTGTGTGTGTGTGTGTGTGTGTGTGTGTGTGTGTTTTTGTAAGAAGGCCACCTACTCTGCATTATTTGTGTATGTATGTGTGTATATACAGTCCCTGACAAGTCTCGTCACTTATCCAAGTTGTAGGAACAACAAATGGCTAATATGAAAGGCAAAGCCCTCTAGATTATGTTTATTATACCAAAAGAAAGTTTTGTATCAGTCATTGAGTTTCATTAGAACAGAAAGGTCAGATTTTGCTTAGACTTTTGTTTACAAAAATAATGCTGAAATTATACATATACTTTATTTTGAATACACAAACATGGTACAAAAACATTAAAACATAAAGTCAGGGTGCCTTGTAAAAAATAATTAATATTGTGTATGACTTCCATGAGCTTGGAGGACTGCATCCATACATCTTGGCAATAACTCAAATAGCTTATTGATGAAGTCATCTGGAATGGCAAAGAAAGCAGTCTTGCAGGACTCCCAAAGTTCATCAAGATTTTTTGGTTTCATCTTCCAAGCCTCCTGCTTCATTTCCCCAGACATGCTCAATAATGTCCATGTCTGGTGACTGGGCTGGCCAATCCTGGAGCACTTTGATGTTTGCTTTCAGGAACTTGTATGTGGAGGCTAAAGTATGAGAAGGAGCACCATCCTGCTGCAGAATTTGCCATCTCTTGTGGTTTGGAATGTAATGGGCAGCAAGAATGTCTTGATACGTCAGGCTATTGATGTTGCCATCCACTCTGCAGAGCTCTCGGACTCCCCCATACTGAATGTAACCCCAAACCATGATTTTTCCACCAAACTTTACTGTTTTCTGGGTGAATCTTGGGTCCACACGGGTTCCGACTGGACTTGTGCAGTATTTGCAGTGATTAGGATGCAGTTCAATGGATGATTAATCAGAAAAGTCAACCTTCTGCCACTTTTCTGGTGACCAGTTCTTATGTAGTTCCGCTGCAGTTGAGAAAGGGCTAGTTGTCTTATTGGGTCTGCCTGGCCCGGGCTTGTCATGGACGTTATGTCATGTCATGAACTCAGGGAGTCCATGGACTTTTGTAAGTTGCTCTGGATAAGGGCGTCTGCTAAATGCCGTAAATGTAATGGACATCACCAGTTTTTTTAAATCTTTTTGTTATCCTCTCCACTTGACGTTTGGATACATTAAACATGTCTGCCACCTCAGCACTTGATGATCAGCACTTTGGTTTGAGGTTGAATCTTTGGCATGTTGTCACAGGTCAGATGAAAGTGGTGTTCTGGGGATCTTTTTATACACAACTGTGAATGTGTTGATTACATTATTTGTCCCAGGTGAAGCTCTAATCTGTGATTGGTTGAATCATTTACAGACACGACAAGACTTTTGTCCTTGCAAAAACAGATGTTATGGGATTTACCAAGCTGTGGACATCAGGACACTCTTTGACAATTTCATTTTGCACCCAGTTATTAATGTGAAAGCCCTTGACATTAAAGTGAACCCTTTATTGTAATAATTGACTAATTACAAAGAAAGTTGTAAACCATTTTAAGTTACTATGTCCTTATGCAACAAGACTTCTGTCAGTGACTGTATACGTTTTATAATTATAAACTAATATTTTAATAATATTTATAATAGTAATTAGTACTACTAATTTATTATTGTTGTTGATTTCTAAATTGAATAAATTAAAGAATTGGGGAATGAACAAACTGAGCTGAAATTTTTTACTCATAAAGCTTGTTTCTCTCTTGCTTGCAGGTATTCAGAGGCTTCATAGAAGGAAAGCTTGACTTTGCTCCCACTTACAAGTATGATCTTTTCTCTGATGACTATGACACCAGTGAGAAGTGCCGGACGCCTGCATGGACTGATCGTGTGCTCTGGAAGAGAAGAAAGTGGAACTTTGACAAAACTGGTGGGATTAGGTTATATTATGAAGCTCTTTGATTTCAGTGTATTTATTACACTAAATTGAAGCAGATCTTTGTGTGTTTGTGTGTGTGTGTGTTTGTTTGTTTCATAATT
The DNA here is from genome assembly GCA_034509495.1 of Acestrorhynchus altus. NCBI lineage: Eukaryota > Metazoa > Chordata > Actinopteri > Characiformes > Acestrorhynchidae > Acestrorhynchus > Acestrorhynchus altus. Next base: position 14,376,403 of record CM067519.1, read on the forward strand.
ACCAGCTGAGGAGTTGGAGCTGAATGTAGTCAGAGCTCCGGTAAATGAGGAAGAACATTTACCATGGAGCCCTGGAGAGCTGAAGTACTATGGAAGGGCAGAGCTCAAGACGTCTGACCACAGGTATTTGTGATTTGGATCATTTTGATTGCATTCAGTGACAATACTGTTAGTCAAGTAAGGGTGCTTGATGATTACTACCCTACCTTAACCCTAATTCACCCCAGAAGTATTGGATGGAGCACCATTATTCCAGAGAACACTTGTTGTTTTTTCCTGTATAGCCCTAGCAGTAGGCATGGTGTCAATGGGTTCATGTTTATCTGCTTCAGAGAGTCCTATTCTTTTGGTAGTACTTCTCCACAATCTTTGTGTGCATTTACACATCTGTGTCCACTATGGGTGCAGCTTAAAGTAGCTGAATGCATTTATTAGAAGGAGTGGACATACATTGGGGAAAATAAGTATTTGATGCACTGCCGATTTTACAGGTTTTCCCACTTACAAAGAATGGAGAGGTCTGTAATCAGAGGTACACTTCAATGCAAATTAATTATTTTAAACTCATACAGTATGATTTGGATTCTGTCTCTCACAGGTGATGTGTACCCATGATAAAAAATTACAGTCCTCTACATTCTTTTTAGTTGGTAAAACTTGCAAAATAAGCAGTGTATCAAATACGTATTTTCCCCGCTATATAATGCAAGGGTTTGTAACAGACAATGTTAAACAGTTTAGTCCTTTTGCTTAATTTTTGCCTTTAGATTTTATAGTCACTACTATTAAAAACATAAGTATTTATGCCTGTGTCTTCCAGGCCAGTGGTGGCAATCATAGATGTGGACATCCTGGAAGTGGATCCTGAAGCACGACACCAGGTTTATAAAGACGTCATTGCCCTGCAGGGTCCGCCTGATGGCACTATCCTGGTCTCACTGTGTAGCTCTGGACCTGATGACTACTTTGATGATGCTCTGATAGATGACCTTTTGGACAAGTTTGCAAACTTTGGAGAAGTCATCCTGATCAGGTAACCATAAGACTATGGGTTTTATTCCAACTGATACATTACATTAGTCCAAACCGCTGTAAAGGTACTGGGTTAGCAGTTGCAGCATGCAAGTTTCTTTGGCTGCCAAATTAGCTTTATTTGACTCTTGTGGTCATCAAGGTGAATCTGGCCATCCTCAGTCCTCCTGATATTCCCAAGGAGCTCTTTCGCCCAGCTAGCACAGCCATGAAACAGAAGTGCAACACCCATAAACAGGAGGGTAAAGCCCTTCGACACGTGGCTTCAAAGCAAATCATGGCTACCCCTCACTCCTCTCTCATATCAATGTTTATCTCATTAAATAGTAGAAGCTATTCATTTAGCTTATACTACCATGTGTGTACAACACCCTAAATGTCTTAGAGCTCATTTTAGTAGAGCAATGGCTGCTTTTTAAAAGATAGGATTAGGCATTTGAGTTACTGCCATCAGACTTCCACCATACATTTATCAGATTTCACCATTTGGATGTTACAGACCCTTCCCTGGCACATACTGTTATTAGTGTACGCTCTTTTTAGTTCATGAAATCGTAGACCCATATTATATCTCATGTTCTATATTCTCCTACTAGTGTTAGTTGGAGATGGGATATCTCTCGGTAGCCCCTCCTTTCACCCATCCTTTCTAAAGAAGACCTAATTTTGGATTGATCTTTGTCTTTTCTATACTGGCTTTTCTTGCACCACGTCTAACTCAAATGAAATTTTTGTACTTGTCTAAATGCGGTTCTCTGAATCAGGAGTGAGGTATCTCACCCCACTTCACCCCTTGCACTTCACTGGGGAAGAGCATGTTCACTAGTTTAAACAGTGGGGCATATGTGCTCCCTCATCACAGACGTGGTGCCATTGGTGCCTTCAAGGTGGGTCAAATGGTAGGTCACACTCCTGATTCAAAGAACCAGTTACACAAGTAATCTAGAATTTTTTTCTTTCTCTTGTAAAGTTTCCAATTTGGAGATACGAGGTTTTTGTGAGATACTAAGTATATCTGACCTTGAATGAAATGAATATATTACTGAATACATGTAGCCATGACATGACCCTGTTTCAATGTTTGATTTTAATAAACATTTGTTTATTTTGAACAGATTTGTGGAAGAAAAGATGTGGGTGACCTTTTTGGAAGGCTATTCTGCCCTGGCTGCGCTGTCATTGAGCACTTCCACAGTAAGTAACTGGATGACAGTTAGATTTCAGATTTTTTTCTTAATTGCATTTGTGGTGATGCTCACAGCTGCCCTGAGTTTAAAATGCAAATCTGAAACGAGCATCACATATTTTTCACAATATTTACATATTGTGGACAAACTTTCAGCATTCTAATCACATTCATATCAGTATATTGTTTTGCAGTTTGTTTAGCAGTGAGTAGTTATATATAATATAATATGGTCTTGTCTCAAAGATACGATTCAGCAGAATGCTTTTTTGCATATTGTGCTCTTTTACATAAGACAAAATAATAACTAACAAGTGATATCATGGCCACCATAGACCAATACTTGGTGGCAATTACCAAAGGTGCTTAGATGTTTCAGTATTGGTCAGTGTGAACAGTGCAACTTGATTGTGATTGAGTTTTGTTTTTGTTTTGTTTTTTAGTTCTAAGAGAATCAAAACACCATGTTGATAACTTTTCTTTTATGTGTGATCAGGTGATGGGAAAGACCATAGATATCCGCCTGAAAAGCCCTGGCTGGATCAAAAGTCTAGAGGAGGAGATGAGTGTGGAGAGGATCTGTGGCAGCATCCCCACCTCTGCCAGCTCAACATTGCTTGCTGAGGACACTGACATGGGAGATGATTTTGACATGGAGGGTATGTAGACTTTGGTTGGTGTAAGCGATGAACTGTGAACCTCAAACTCTGTTGTCTTTTCATTCAAATGCTAATTAGCGTAAGAGTTAATGGCCACTTCCCTGATGTTCATCAGTAACGGTGGCGAGCATGCATGTCATAACAAGACTGCTAGATATTGGGAAATTCCTGTCTGCTATATAAACCAGGCATCACAACCACAGCTTTACATGATGCCAGTAGCTGGGGAAGGGACATTGAAATTGTTGCTTTAGAAAGTAAAATCATGAGAAGCACACAGTTATTCATGCAAGTCTAAAAGATAATTCTGTTCTATCAGCATTCCAGAAAAGGCCATTCAGGTAGCTGTGAATTTGAACATTTAATCAGTTCTATCATATTGATAAAATAATATATCTTAGAAGGGATCCCATTTTTGTTGTTGTAAATTTTAAATAAGTCTCTTTTGCAGTTGGTCAGAATGAAAATGAAGTCATGTTTAATGGGTTGTCTCTGATACTTCTTTGTTTTAAGGTGATGTGGAGGAGGAGCTTGAGGACATTCTCCCTCAGCACCTGCAGCCTGGACTAGGCATGGGTCCTGGGATGTCCCCTGCTGCCTCACCTCGCACCAGTCCTTGTCCCTCTCCCACTCACGGAGAACCTCCTAGCCGACCAAATAGACCTCCCCCGCGCACAGCCGGACCACCACAAGGTAAAGAATACACACTGTGTATTTTGTTTTGAATCATAAAAAGCTAGATAATGAATATACAGATCATGTATGCTGCTGACATTAAGCTTTCTCCAGACACTGTTTCAGTGTATTGATTTGACTTTTTTCACTTTGTATGAAAGGCGGCCTGAGTCCTAACACATGTAGGAGGGAAGCAGCAGGTAACAAATGGTGCTTCTGGAGGTGCAGCTGGTGTGTTGAGTGTGTAGTGCAGGCTCTTGGTGTGTTAGTAGTGCTCTGATGCTGTGCTTTTGTAGTGCTGTGTGTTTTGCCAGAGCTCTTGCTGCATGATGATGATGCAAATGCTCATAATGGAGTTTGTAATCAGTGTTTGTGTTAGATTATACAAGATGTGTGAATTTGCACATCTATGTGAGCAGTGGGTACAAATTAAAGCTGTATGCATTAATAAGAAAGGATGTCCACAAACATTGGTGCACGTAATGTTACTCTTGAGTAATCTTCTATAGCTCCACCCAACCCCATTTCTAGAGCCCAGAAAGTACCCAAAAAAGCAGCTACCCCCTCCTTCCCCTCTAACTGGTTCTATACTGACTGATAAGTTACTAAAGTTTTAAAAGCTGAGTGTACACAGACTACACATAATGTGGTTTCTGTCCCAGGAATAGGTCACAAAAATCGCCACTTGTGGCAACCCTATTGTTATTCTTAGGTTTTTCTTATTATTAGTTTTCTTTCTTAAAATAGATTGCGCAGACCAAACCATAAGTCACACAGACATGAAACTTTGTCAAAAAGTCCATAGGTCCAACTGGTCCCTCCTGCTCCTCAGCCTGATTGGCCTGATGGTGGCATTATAGCAATCAACAAATTTTCAGGCCCATATCTCCTACCCCGATGACACAGAGACAAAATTCTTTTTTCTCCTGATTACTTACCTCATCAGATTGGAGATAATTTACATAATATTCAAAATCACACAATTTTGAGCACAAACTAGTCTTCAGTTTCTGCCCAATCTGCAAAAAGTTTGGTGTCAAACAAATACTAAGAACCTGAACTTTTAATAATGATTTAAAAAATAATGGAATTTCAACACTTTTAGCACCCAGTCCCTGCCCCAATTTATGGGTGCAGCACATATTTAAAAAATCATGCATGCTCTAATTCAGAAATGTTTGACTGACTGTTCTGAAACTTCAAAGGCATGTACCCTTGGTAGGTTTGGTGGTACTGTATTGCTAGGTGGTGCTATAATAAGCAAAAAAAAAAAAACGAATCAAAAGAACCTGAACCCTAACATGACTCAGAACAGTAAACTAGTGAGCACTATCCTGTAAACAAAAATTACACCAAAATGCAAGGTTTGGCGCCTGCCCCTTACCTAGTGTATACAATGGGGTGCCTATGTGATATAATGTAGGAGATGGTAGTTTAACCAACATTTCATGTAAGCTAACAAAGTCTAACAAAGTTAACATGGGGATAAAAACAGATGGTATGAGCTAATAAAGTGGGATCTAACCATTCTGGGCTTAATCAAATGGGAGGTATAAGCTTAGTCCATCTGAGGCTTTCTAGAGTTATTAACCGAGCATTAAAACTAAAACCAAAAAAATGAACATCAAAAAAAACATTCAGCCATGTGTGATGCAGAGAAGGTTTACAGGATAGTGCTCATTCCTCTAGCACCGCCATCAGAACAAGTGCCCATCCCCAGGCTGTTGGCAGACGTTGACAGGCTGGATTTTAAAATGCAAGGCCCGCCTTCTGTGTATTGCGATTGGTTCTTGGTGATGACACTCTATCAAGCTATCAAGAGATTGACATCTGGGCCAAACTCTAGGAGTGATGGTAGGGAGAGTACAGAGAAGGGGAAAAAAATCCCAACGGGACAGGTCCATCACCCCAAGCTCAGACAATTAATGCACACACACACACACACACTTACACATTCACATAAAAGCAGAAATCCCCATACACATACAATGTGAATATGTAGAATTTTAACATGTTTTGCTTTTGAACTCATCAAATATTCAAGGTATATATAAATCAAAAAGAGTTTTAATACTCAACAGGTGTGAAATGATTCAGCCAAGAAAAATGTAATTCTTTGGCCTGTTGATGGTGCTATAATGTAGCATAGTATGTGTATACATAACCTATAATAGGGAAGTCCTCTCAATGTTTTGCCTGATCCCTTGGGTCATATCAAACAAAGTAAATAGAACTACTTTGCTCATGCTCACTTTTTTTATTTTTTTTATTTTTTGCTAATTTGCATAATGTTAACATTTTGTGAAATTTTCCTAGGATGTTTGAGTATGTTTTGAGTATACATGTTTGGTATGAAATTTTTCTGCATTATCTAAATCTTAATTATATACTCAAAAATCCTAGGAAAATTTCACAAATTGTCAAATACAACTTGCCTAATAATTCTATGCACACTATATATATAATTTGTGTGTGTGTGTGTGTGTGTGTGTGTGTGTGTGTGTGTGTGTGTGTGTGTGTGTGTGTGTGTGTGTGTGTGTGTGTGTGTGTGTGTGCAGAATTATTAGGCAAGTTGTATTTGAGAGGATTCTGTTTATTATTGAACAACAACTATGTTCTCAATCAACCCAAAAGACTCATAAATATCAAAGCTTTGTGTACCACTGCTTGAAGGTGTCTACCAGAAACTGACAGTAGGTCTGGGACTTGAGCTTCAGTCCATCCTCAACCCGAAAAGGTCCCACAGTTCATCTTTGATGATACCAGCCCATACCAGTACCCCACCTCCACCTCTCTGGCGTCTAAGTCAGAGTGGAGCTCTCTGCCCTTCACTGATCCAGACTCGGGCCCATCCATCTGACCCATCAAGAGTCACTCTCATTTCATCCATAAACCCTTAGAAAAATCAGTCTTAAGATATTTCTTGGCCCAGTCTTGACGTTTTATCATATGTTTCTTGTTCAAAGGTGGTCATTTTTCAGCCTTCCTTACCTTGGCCATGTCCCTGAGTATCGCACACCTTGTGCTTTTTGATACTCCAGTAATGTTGCAGCTCTGAAATATGGCAAAACTGGTGGCAAATGGCATCTTTGCAGCTTCACACTTGATTTTCCTCAATTCATGGACTGTTATTTTGCCTTTTTTCCAACACGCTTCTTGCGACCCTGTTGGCTATTTGCCATGAAACGCTTGATTGTTCGGTGATCATGCTTAAAAAGTTTGGCAATTTCAAGACTGCTGCATCCCTCTGCAAGAATTTTCATAAATTTTGACTCTCAAATCTCTCTTCTGACCCAATTTACCAAAGGAAAGGAAGTTGCCTAATAATTAAGCACATCTTATATAGGGTGTTGATGCAATTAGACCACACCCTTCTCATTACAGAGATGCACATCACCTGATTTACGTAATTGGTAGTTGGCTTTCAAGCCTATACAGCTTGGAGTAGGACAAAATGTATAAAAAGGATGATGTGATCAAAATACTCATTTGCCTAATAATTCTGCACACAGTGTATATATAAAACACCTTATGGCTTCCTTTTGCAAATGAATCATTCTGGCCCAGAGCCAAACTCTGACAGTTGTAACTTCTGAAATTTTAAGCTGATTACAACAAAACTTCACAATCAGGTTCAGCACATGATTCTGAGGTGGTATATGAAGTTTGCCATATTTTGCCATATGTCAAAAAGAGTGGGGCCAAGGCAACAGTTTTTCAGCAACCATACATCTGATCAAGCTGAAATTTTGAATATTGCATTATAGGCCAATTCTTTAATAGGCGCTCCAAGAGCCCCCTTTTTGCTGCAATTCACTTTGGAAAAGTCTCTATGAATTTGCCACATCTTGCCACTGGGATTTTGCCCATTCCTCATGGATGGTTTCCACTGGTGAACTGTAATCTTCAAGTCTAACCACAGATTCTCAGTTGGATTAAGGTCTGGTATTTGACTAGGCCATTCCAATATTATTATTTTCAACATTAAACTGCTCAAGTGTTGCTTTAGAAGTATGCTTTGGGTCACTATCCTAATTGATGGTGAACCTCCAATCCAGGCTCAATTCACTGATGCACCGTTTGCTCAAGAATATCCCTTTGTAGCCCAGCTCTATGTATTGTACAGCTTGTAGTCAAATGGACAGAATATTTTTTTATAACCTAACCCTGCTTTACACTTTACCACAACTTTATCCCTGACCTGTCTGTATGTTCTGTATGTGTCTTGGTTTTCATGATGCTGTTTTATCACTAATGTTATCTTACAAACCTCTGAGGCCTTCACATAACATCTGTTGGTACATTAAGAACAACTTACTATTTTTATTTAGGGTTATCAGAGTATCAGGTATCAGACGGCTGAATACAAATGCACGCTACACATAAGTTCAAGGGTGTAATGGGGAAAAGTTCAAGGGGTGAATACTTCCTCAAGGCACTGTATGTTTTGACAAGTTTCATGTCAAGCAATCAAAGTATATGTATGTAGCTCTTTTACAAAAAAAAAGTTGTACATCTCGTGAACTACCATATTGGAGCTAGAATGGCCCTCACGATTGTCTACAGGACACAACTGGCTAATTTACATGACTTGCATTTTCAAATGCAATTACACAGATAGGAAACTTGGGTCATAGCAACGCAAACACGTACAAACACACATGTAAGAATAATACGATGTTGAAGTACCATGTTTGAACCAGATCAGCCATCTGGAGGCTCTGAGGCTAATAATTACCAAAATTGCATATAATCACAGCACATTTTTTAAAACCCAAATGCACAGAACTCAGGAAACCTAAATAAAATAAAGACACAAATTAAAGAAAATGTAAGGTAGCAAGATATTGACTGACAGGTTTGAGCCAGATTGATTCTAAAGCACACAATTAGCTACTTCATACAATCATAGACCTTCTGTTTTCAAACCTAAGTGGAGAGAAGTCAGGGAACATAAAACTTTAGAAGTATACATGTAATGATAGTACATACATTGCTTATTATGACAGGCTTTGTATTTTGAAACTTAATTCAATTACAATCTTGCACAATTGTTGACACTATTGATGCATTCTGGATCCTTAGGTCTCATTGGCCCTGTTGTGTTTGGATTCACTAATTACCACTTCTGGCTATATTTCTTTTTAGGTTCTCCTGATAATCAGATGGTAGGAGCTCTTCCGTCTCAAGGACTGGAACCAAAACGTCCCCCTCCTCCACGTCCTAACGCTCCCCCTGCCAGACCTGCACCCCCACAGCGCCCCCCACCACCCTCAGGTACTGCAGTCATCTCTTTTAGCATTTACTACAGACACTGATTTCATTGCATGATCATTCACTTAACACTGAAATGTAAGGATTCTTCTTGATATAACTCTTGGTCAAACATCGGTTATGTTTTGTGACGGCAAAAGAATCAGCATTAGCCTTTTTTGGAAATGGTTATAGCTAACAACAACTAGCTGTTTTTTCTTTGTCATTCACACACTGATTCTTCCAAAGGTACATCTGGTATTAGAGAATCGGAAGGTAATGTTGAGCTTGTGCAGTAGTTGATGTAGTTATTCAACCAGTAGTATAAATATGATTATTTTCAGTTGTGAATTACCATAATTGTGCAAATTCATATGCAGTTGTACTGCTGGTCAAATGTTTTAGTGCACCCCCAAGTTTTCCAGTTTTTATTGACATGTAAAGCCCTTCACATCAAGTGAATAACATAAAATGGTACATTACAGTTTCCTACACCATTAAAAGGCTCTTGGAAACTGGAGAAACCTGAAGTAGTCTGGTACAAGAAGAGGTTTGGTATACTCAAATCCACAGCAACATCACAAGACAAGTTTCTAATGGTCAACTTGTGTAATAGATGGCTCACAACACCTTGTAGCTCAGATTTACACTACACTTGCTGCCACTTCACCTTTGCCATGATGGCAAAATAAGAAAAACAGGCTCACTGGGCTATGCAATATTATTGTACTCAGGTACTGGACTATTGAATTAAGGGTGTTCTAAAATTTAGACAGTGGGTCTGGTATTATGTACTGCTGTGCAGATAATTTTGATGTTTTGTTAGCCTCTGAACATTGTTACACACTTTTAAAACATCATGAATTTTTATTTAAGGCTTTGCAGAGCCTCTAGACCTTTCTGAGTTGAGTGATAATGAAGGTAATTATGATAAAACATCCTTTCATAACATTAGCTCTCATTCCCTTCAGTGTTTGGTCAGGACCTTGAGTGTGAATTGAAAGTTCCTGCACTGCAAATAGTTTACACCTGTTATGTTTGTTTTAGTGCGAAGTGTTCAGTTTCCCACTCTAACAGCTGTTGTGAGATGTGCACGTTATGTGTAGTGTTATAGTTGTAGTCTGTTAATTCCAAGACTGGGTGACAGACAGACAGAAATAACTTCATCTATCCCTTTGGGAGGGTTCCCTCAGGGATATTAAGAAAACTTAATAGAGGGACTAAACATTGTACCAAGATAGGCATGCATAGACATAGAGTTGATCAATGAAGCAAAGTCTGAAAAGACTTTCAAACAGGTCTCAAGTATTATGATTAATAAACTGAAACTGAGAATAACAGTAGGTTGCTTCCTCCCCATGCTTCAAAGGACAAAAAAGCCCTGCTTTGACCAGAGCAGATGCTGCTGGTAAGTATTTGTGCATTCAGGCATAATTTTCTTGTATTATAATGTAGCTGGCAGTAGAGAAAGCATGCAGGCCTTGGCATAATCCACAGCTCTGTAATAGAGCTACTCCTAGAAATATTGTCCTGTTTTCACCTGGCTACTACAGTTATCCCAGCTTGGCCACTGTCAACAGCATTTTCCTGGCTTCTCCATTTGGGACATCTTAGTCATTTAAGTTGCGTGGGAAAGGAAGTGTATTCTAGTGCTGAAGAATAGTTTTGTAATCTGGTCACGTTGTTGGCCAGGTAGCTCAGCCTGGCAGTAGCTGTGCAGCTTGACCCTCCACTGGCCAGGAAAGAGTGAGTCACTCTAAGAGCTGTGCTGAGAGCCATACAGGAAAGGAAGACCAGGAGGAGCAAGAGAAGGAGGGTTGGGGAGGTAGGCTCTAGATGAGAGCACTGCTTTGATTGTTCATAATGGCTTAGATTTTGTTTCTTCACTTTTCAGGCCTTGGTTCTCCTACAAATTTGGAAAGTGATGCACATGAGCCAGTTGGTATAAATGTGACTTTGTGGGCATGTTGTCAGATAGTCAAGCAGCATAGTGCCAGAGTTTGAGGGAAGAGAATTATACAGCAGAGGAGCTGACATTACTTTCTGACAGAAAGTAAATATTAATTTAATCACAACCATTATACTTGTCACGTTGCAGGACGAGGTCAACCAACTGGACCTCCTGGCATCCCAAGGCCGGTGGGTAATCCTTAAAGCTTTGTTAAGGAATTGTTAAGCCATGCTTAAACATTTAATACTTGACTTGCACGTATGCTTACAAATAATAAATCATGTTTATATTAATATACCAGTTTAATTATTAACCATTACTTGTTCATTATGTTGTTAACCACCATAATCCAGTGTTAATATACTTCATTACTTGGCTGTAGAATTGTGCATTTCAATTATTAAAACATGGTAGCTACTTTAGGTATATTGCTTTATTATGTTATGATATGGTTACTTTGAAAGCAGTTGTAATATCTAAATATCTCTATTTTAGAACATTTCGCCTAGAGCAGGAGTTATCAGTGTGCCACCCCAATCACGGCCACCACCCCCTGCTCACCCTGGAGCTCCCAGACCCATAGCTGAGGTTCATCCAGGTGCCCCTCGACCCACCCTAGACAACCACCCAGGAGCCCCAAGACCCATCCCAGAACCACAGGCCAAACCAGCAGAGCTCCCTCTGGGTTGGTGAACCACCACCTACACCACCTAATAGAGTTGCTCCAACCATTGTGGAGTCTTTGTTGTTTAGTGGTATTTCCACACCCTGATGGATTTCTTGGTGATTATTTACAACAATGAGAGGCATTAACCTAAGGTGCCCAAAGATAGTTTCCTCTCCTTCTGATGCAATTGTATCATAAAAGTAAATATATATTAATAGAAAATTACATTTTGCATTGGTAAAAAACATAATGCTGCTGGCACTGTGTTGTCAGTCATTATATGTGAACACCTACAGAGTGTCAGACTACATTTAGATTCAACAATAAATTTGAAAGAAAGCACTGCTGTACCACTCTTGATGGATTTGTAAAATATTTAGTTCATCCCATAATGCTGATGAACATGTAATTGTTTATGCTGCTAGAATTGCATATACTGTAGAATATAGAATTGCTGTGTACAGGTGACTCACACACTACACTCACCTGCCAGGAAGTAGTGCTGGTATTTTGCAGATAGCTGATATTGTACAAATTATGTAGATATGATGTTGAAAAATTAAGCAGGAGAATGTAATGAATCCAGAAAAGTTCATTGTATTTGTAAAAATACATAACATGCCAGCTATACTGAACAGCATCCTCTCATCTTGTGCAGAACAACAGCCTAGGAATGCCTAGGAAATATCAAGGCAACTAGGAGTATGTTTAATATGTTAATTATATAATTAAGAAATCTTTCTTTTAAAATATTTTTAAAGAACTTAATTCCTCATTTCTCAAAGATACTCGAAATTCCCACTGAAATCATCAGTCAAATCAGTTTGTGTATCAAAACAAGTCTGTAGTCAAATTTAATTGTTCTTAAATTACAAGATAAAAAAACACTCAAATCTAATTAAAAAATGTTACATTCATTTGCTCAGCATGCAGCAAAGACACTGTGATTAGTACATTTTCAATACTGAAATAGCCTGTGTTAAAAAGGTAACACTAGAAGCTGACATAAACCCTGACATGAACATCAGAAATGATAAACTAAGGGTACTGTACTGGACAGTAACTTTTTGTCTTTATTTATTTATATTATATACTACAGGTACATCTACAGGATGTCCATTGCTGTGAAAGTAACAGCTTTCCCTGTGTTGTTTTTGCCCTACAGGTCCTCCTCCATCCCTTCCTGCCCCCACGAAGCCACAGATGGCCTCTCCCATGCAACCTCAGGCCACTTCCCCGATGCAACCATCAATACAGTCACAGCTCCCTCCACCCATGCAGCCACAGTTGCTGCCACACATGGTGCCCCAGCTGGCTGCACCCATGCAGCCCACTTTAGCTGCCCCCCTGCAGCCTCAGCCGGCTGCTGCAGCTATTGGAGTAGCCACCCCCCCTCAACCTGGCCTGGCCTCTCCCAAGCCCCCGCCCCGTAGCCGCTCCTCACATGCTCTTCCTCCTGATGCTGCCACTGCCACTTCCACTGCCGCTGCCCCTTCCCCAGCACCTGTACATGCACCTGCCCCTGCATCTCAGGTTAGTTCTACAGAATATAATACACTCTGTGCATTTCATGTTGTTCTTCTCAACTCCATGCACTTCACCTTGAACTCTATGCTTCTTTAGGTGTTAATTTTCAAAAAGTGTCTACTATGAGTTATTAATTATCTTCTCTAAATGACACAGTATCTCCAAAAATGATTCTACTAGAAATGATTCAATATCTACTGTATATGATTCAGTAACTGCTATAAATGAGTCAGGATCTCCTGAGTACGACTTCAGTATGGCTCACTATCTACTATGATTAAGTAACTGAAAATATGGGCCTTGAATGTTTAAAGGGTTAAAGCTGAACAAATTTAGATGTTCTGCGATGAGTTTTGTGGACAGCACTATGTAAAATTACCAATATTGTTCTTTACAATACAGTGTTTTTTGATGCAGTCCATCAACTGGGATCTTTTTGTGTTTGATTTATTGTGTCTTGTGCTATTGTTTGGCCAGTAGGGTGCTCATGCTAGAGTGGAGTACAAATCTGAGATGCAATCTGATGGGCCATCTGGTCTTCAAGCACATCCATTTCCTCCCCCTTTCTCTAGATCTGTTTTGGAACAGTTTCCATTTTTCTTACCTTTACTATCTTACCCCATGCAACTGTCTGTGAGCAATATTTTCAACTTTTGTTGATGCATGTGTGTGTTTATCTTTCTCTCTCTCAAGCAGGAGCATTCCTCAGGTTAACAGGTATTTAATACCAATTCTGGCCTCAGAGCTGTCTTCACAGAATCATAGTCTTCCTTCACAATGTATACTCATACATTATAGCACTGTCCATGTTCGTGTTTTTTTTCTTCACGTTTTTCAGTTGGTTATTTTAAATAAAGTTTAAAGATGCTTCATTATTTTTATTAGTGTTATATAGACATGTTTGGTTAAGCTTAACTTGAACCCCTTTTCACTTTCACTGAGTGCTGCTTATATTGATACTGGTATTAGCAATACTGTTTATATTGGTAAACAGCTTGTTTATGTGGATACACAGATGGTTCAAGGGAAGTTTAATCCTGTGTTTGTCTAGGTCTTTTTTAATTGTTTCAGTTTTCATTTTGAACATCCCATGCATGGAATTTTGTGGGTATGACAAGGGATAACCTGTTTAGAATTACATTCCAGAAGTATAATAACATGGCCTAATAACATTTCATGCTGTGTGTAACATGACTGGCTTGATGTTTTTTACTTTTTGTGTCAGTATTCCAGACTCAGTTTAAGCTTAGGCCAAGATTTAAAAGAATTCCCAATGGTTAATCACCATTGATGCTTCAATTATTCCAAAACTAGTCCTAATCAATGTCTGGGGAACTGGCCAAATATGTTTATATCCATTTAGTATTAAATCAGTGATTCTCAAACTGGCCACCAGGACCCCACAAGACCATTGGGACCATGGGGAGCCCAAGGACTGGTTTATGAATGACTGCTCTAAATTTCATTGGACAATGAGGCAATGAGAGTCACCCAGTTATTCATCAGTATTCCAAAGTCTTTGTATTATTTATAATCCTTTTAACTTTTTATAAGCAGTTTTACACCATGTTGAAGCTTAGCTGTGACTGTTTCTGCCTGTTTGTGATTTCTCCCTCCAGACCAATGGAATTAATGGAATCCAAAGAGAAGCACAATGGAAATTGGACCCCTTCGACTTGCTCACCTCTGACCTGTTTTCCTCCACTTCCTGGATAAACACCCAGTCCCCATCAATGAATGCCTCCCTCTATACCTCATCCACATTACCCAGCGTTCTGTCCCTAGAGTCCAATTCTCTTTCATCTTTGCAAAACCCAACAGCGACTCCAAATCACACTGGCTCAAACTCCTTGCTGGCTCCTCCTCCACCCTCCCGCAGCCGTTCACAGGAAACCCTCCGTGCTTCTCCAAACCCCTTCCTATCTGACCTGCAGCCTAGGCCCAGTAGCACCAACCCATTCACTGGCTCCCTGCCCACACCCCAGCGCCGCTCACTCACACCTGACTTCTATGCCCAGCAGCAAGCCCATGCAGCTAAGCCAGGCTTTGTCAGAACTGGGTCTATCCTGGGCCAAAGCTCCACTCTCCCCCTCTCATTTTCCAGGCCTTCAGTGGCAGCTCATGCGCCAGCTCCAGCTTCAGTTATAGCTCCATTCAAGCACACTCAGCAGTGGGTCACCTTTGACGATGATACAGACTTCAATACATTGGGAAAAGCTTCAGCACCGGCTGCAGTGACAGGGACTGCTCTGCTGCCATTATCCTCCACTTCAACATTTCAGCAGTCCCAGAGCATCTCTGGCTTTGACTCTTTCAGCAACTGGGCTACGACACCTTCCACCACAGCATTCCCAACACTGCCCCCTCCCATCCCAGTCAGGAATAATCCAAGTGTAACCCCAAGGAACCCACCTTTCCCTGCCAGAACCAGTGAGTTCACAGAAAGATGATGTCTAGTGTAAAACTCTACATAAGTATGTGTGGGAAAACTAATGAAATCTAATTCTGTATTTGTGTATGGTTTGTATGATGTTGTTTTGATGTTTTCCAAAAGTGTTAATTGTCCCACTCAAAATAAATTTGCTTCTTTCAGTCCAGAGCACGCCTAGGTACTATAAAAGACTCTTAGAATGGTGGTTGGCAGATATTTATGAGTACACATTTAAGAAAACATAGACATGCTCCCATTGTATGCAAAATACTGTGCAATATTTCAGATTTTTTTGGCCAGAAGCTTCTTCCCGCTTATCATTTTTAATGCCAGCTTATTTTCTATGTATCTTGGCCACAGGCCATGCGGCATTTAAAACATTAAAATGCGGCCTAGGAAAATAGGAATAAAGGTAGAAAACTGCAAAATTGTAAATGTCTCCCTAGGAACATTCTTGATTTGCACATAATATTAGATGTTCACTAGAGACCACTGTGTCCTGCAACATCTTTTATTGTGTCCCCTATTAATTTTAATTAACAAAAAACAACAGGATATAATCCTGGTTTTGTGTAATTTCTCCGTAATGAATGTATATTCAGTCTTTTATAATGTCTACATTAATATTATTTATTTTTGCCATCCAGAGTTGTGTTAAGATGGTGGTGTTTGTTGCTATTGCTTTCTGAATGGTTGCAACTCGCAGTGATTGTGTCTGATCATATGGGCCCACTCTTTGCTCTGTATTCTCTTGTATCAGTTATGTATATATACATAAATATAAATATTATATATATATATATGTATGTTTTCCCAGTATGAATAATGTAAACAAGTCTAAAATATGTGTGTAAGTGTATATATATACACACATGCCATACTGGTAATGCACTGAAAATCTCTGTCCATTAGGTCTTCAAATATGCTTTGAAGCAAGAGTTGTAGAGTTTTCAGGTTTATGGTAAGAGAGCCTATCTGTTATAGGTGGCATGAGGGCCCCATCCACTCCACCCCCCACTCAGCAGCAGTGTATTCTTATGCTTCTATTTCATCTGATACCAAGCTTTCAATAGTACTACTGTGCAGTTATGAATGTGATTGTTTTAGACAGTTCTGGTGGTCAGCCTATGGCCACTGTGGATAGATAATTTATCAGTCAGTTGATACTTCACTTTAATTTCAGTTCTTCTTGAGAAATATTTATTCTTCTGTGAGGAAATACAGTGGTGTGTCTTGGCAGTTGCAGTCTGTTTGTGATTGTGTGTGCATGTGTGTGTTTGTTGTTGGAGCAAGTGGCTACTTTTTTTTTGTTTGTTTGTTTGGTTTTTTTTGGGGGGGTTTTTTTGGTTTTTACATAGAAGCTGGCCTGGAGGTCGGCACTCGTTTTGTTTTGGTTTAGACCAGAAGTAAGCAGAATCCATGAAGAATGCCTTTCAGCATGTCCACTCACAGTGGTAGAACATCTTATTTTAGATAAAATAGCATTTACCTCCATTTAACACTGACTGATAAAATATGTATTGTTGATGACCTCCACTGTACAAAACGTACATTTGAGTCACACAAATGTATACTATCTATAATCCTGGCTTCCTGACTACTTTTTTGTGTTCCACACTGTATTGCTCTGGTGGTTTGCTCTCAGGTGTGTGTGTGTGTGTGTGTGTGTGTGTGTGTGGGTGTGTGTTTCAGTATTTAGTAAAGATGTACATGATCTCTGTTCTTTCCCACACATATTCTACACATAGTTTCAAGTCTTCATACAAGCAAGCATAAAGTTCTATTCTATTCTATTCTATGCTTTCCATTCTTGTTTCAGTTTCATGTTAATGGAATACTTAGTTTAATTACTGACTGATACAGTCCCACAGTCAAGACATATTTGGTGTCTGACATGTTTCTTTAGATTGTAGGCCATCATAGTAAAAAAAAAACACTCAGTTTAGACAGTCACCAATTGTTTTTGTGTTTTAAACATTGAAAAGTCACTAGGCATGTATAATGCTTGTTTATTAACATAGAAAAGGCTTCATTTCATAACTAGAGGCAATCACCAAATCTAGCACCCTGGGTTCAAGGTTAGTGTGCCTGTGAAATCCATTTATTTGTGGCCTTCCTCTTTTCTTTGCTGGGCCAAGGGTACAAAAATCCACCTTCCCCCACCCTCTGATCCACATGTTTTGTGCTTCAGATAACTAAGTAGGCTTATAACTAAGAAGGCTTTGAAAAGTAAATCTTTGGTGGTCTTGCATCAAAGGATATCACATATTGTGACAGTTGGTGAAAATTGCTCCGTAGTAGTTGCACAAAACACCAATCTCATCTCAGTAAATACATGCCTGAAAAATATCGCTCAACCTGTTCAAGATCAAGTTGAGAAGTTAACAGTCTAAGCGGAAAAACCACTCATCGGATACCAAATTGTCATGGCTAATTGACTGTATTGGGGTCAGTGATCAGTCACATTCACTTGATTTTTTTGCTCAACTATTCCATTCTTCAAATCTGTGTAACTAAGGAAAGGAGAGACACACCTGCTCATCTGTTTTTTACATTGAGCTTAATACAGACTCTATGGGAGAGATTTCACTTGTTTTGAGGTGTTCATACAGTAGGTTCTGCAGCCAGTCATACAGTGTTTGTGAACAGAGAAGGATAGAGGTTCTTGGGACGATTATGTTCTTGGAGATGCAGGTTGGGTTTACATGTAGCTACAGTGTATTAGGTGCAGAAAAAAACAGTTTGTGTTTCACTTTAATATACAGCATGGAATAATTAATCAACACAGTAACTTGTTAACATCCATACCATGGTATCAGGGTCTACGAATGCCAGCCAGCAATTTTATGTCTTTTATGCAATCGTTGGGGGGTAATTGTCTATTACTGAAGCTGCTCAGTTTTAAATATGAAAAATATCTCTAAAATGGAACAATGGGTAGAAGTGAAATGGTAAGGAATGTTCTTTCCCCTCCCCTACCCCTCATACTGGTGATCACTGGAAAAATACAAACATTACACATGTACTGTTAAAGTGTAACCCGCTAACAATGGCAATGTTCCCTCTAAGTGACTAGCAAGTGCTTATGTCATGCAAAGGTTTTATAGGAAACTACATAACTTCTTTTTTTTGAGGCTGACGTTCCTTTGTAGCTTTAGGTCAGTAGTAAAGAGATCCCTGTGATGTTTACCGTAATCTATGTACACAAACAAACCACAACTGCAATTCAGTACTTTGTATTTAAGCTGTGATTTAAGTGCATCAAAATGCGCAAATGTGTGGAGTAATTGATGTTGTATGTATGCAATAATAAATGTAAATGGACATGTATTTTGGGTGTTTGTGTTTTTCCCACCAATATATATGTAAGGTTTGCACTGGTGGTGCACTGACCTACAGTGCTGCGAGACCCGCATAAATATGAAGAAAACTTTTATGCCTTTGAAGTTTCAAAATCTAAACCGTCCTGCTGTTTTTGGTGTTGCGTCCAGTAACAATGGTAAGCTTTTTCCATCCCACTCAGCAGCAGTGTATTCTTATGCTTCTATTTCATCTGATACCAAGCTTTCAATAGTACTACTGTGCAGTTATGAATGTGTTTGTTTTAGACAGTTCTGGTGGTCAACATTACTAACAGAGTGGATTCCATTAAATACTAGCAATTGCTGGATGCATATATCACATTGTCTGAAAAAAAGCTGAAGATGTACAGGTGCTGGTCATAAAATTAGAATATGAAAAAATGGATTTATTTCAGTAATTCCATTCAAAAAGTGAAACTTGTATATTATAGTCATTCATTACACACAGACTGATATTTCTGTTTATTTCTATTAATTTTGATGATTATAACTGACAACTAATGAAAATCCCAAACTCAGTATCTCAGAAAATTAGAGTATTATTCAAGACCAATACAAAAAACAAGATTTTTATAAATGTTGGCCAACTGAAATACATCCTCATGTACAGCACTCAATTTTTAGTTGAGACTCCTTTTAGTTGATCAGTCTGTGGCACTGCTCAGGTGTTATGACAGCCCACATTACTCTGATAGTGGCCCTCAGCTCTTCTGAATTGTTGGGTTTGGCGTATCTTCCTCGTCACAATACCCTATAGATTTCTTTATGGGGTTAAGGTCAGGCAGGTTTGCTGGCCAATTAAGAACAGGGATACCATGGTACTGGTAGTTTTTGGCAAGTCCTGTTGAAAAATGAAATCTGCATTTTCATAAAGTTGGTCAGCAGCAGGAAGCATGAAGTGCTCTAAAATTTCCTAGTAGATGGCTGCATTGACCTTGGATCTCAGAAAACACAATGGACCAACACCAGCAGATAACATGGTACCCCAAACCATCACTGACTGTGGAATTTTTACATTGGACCTCAATAAACGTGGATTCTGTGCCTCTCCTCTCTTCATCCAGAGTCTATGTCCTTGATTCCCCAAGGAAATGCAAAATTTACTTTCATCAATGAATTTAACTTTGGACCAATCCGCAGCAGTCCAGTCCTTTTTGTTTTTAGACCAGGCGAGATGCTTCTGACGGTGTCTCTTGTTCAAGAGTGGCACAAGGAATGCGACGGCTGAAACCCATAGATTGCATACATCTGTGCGTGGTGGTTCTTGAAGCACTGACTCAGCTGCAGTCCACTCTTTGTGAATCTCCCCCATATTTTTGAATGGGTTCTGTTTCACAATCCTCTCCAGGGTGCAGTTATCCCTATTGCTTGTACACGTTTTTTCTACCACACCTTTTCCTTCCCTTCACCTCTCTATTAATGTGCTTGGACACAAAGCTCTGTGAACAGCCTTGTGCAAGGTGTCAATGGTCGTCTTTTGGACAACTGTCAAGTCAGCAGTCTTCCCCAAGTCTGTGTTGCCTGCAGACTACTAGACTGAAATACTATTTAAAGGCCTTTGCAGATGTTTTGAGTTAATTATCAGTATTGAACCTTTTTACAATATTCTAATTTTCTGTCAGTTATAATCATCAAATAAATTGTGAAAAAGTAATAAACATTTGAATTATACCAGTCTGTGTGTAATGAATGAATATAATATACAAATTTCACTTTTTGAATGGAATTACTAAAATAAATCAACTTTTTTTAAATTCTAATTTTATGACCACCACCTGTAAATATAATGGCTTAATTATTCTAAATTCATATCAAAATCCACAAAGAGGTGCAAAGTGAAGATCTTACAAAACTAGCCCTTTTGGGCGAAATCTAGAACTGAAAGACTTTAGTCAGCAGGGTAATTTGTGTGACTGATTAACATGAGAAGTAGGTAATCCTGGGGCAGATTTTTACATTCTGGACCTAGATTAGCTACGTCTGGTTTAATATATAATAAAGTTACATTTTACGACCAGAAAAAAACAGTCTTAATTTCTACTGTGATATCAATAGTACATACTGATTTAAAACAAATACTGTAGCAGACATACTTGATGATACATTTTTAAAGTAATAATTATTTGGACTCCAATATGACATATTTATGACTTTCAGTAGACAAACTCTCACTTGATAAACATATTATAATTATTGGTTTGGTAAAATATGTATTGAATTCTAATGAAATTTTAAGAACAATATATTACTGCTGTAACACACCAATATGATCCATAAATGATATGTGTGTCTCAGTAACAATGTATCACTTTCAAAAATCCAGTGAAGTTCAATCAAGGCATATATTACCAAACATACCAACATACCAAAGAATGTTGTATCAGGTGTGTCTCCGTGATTTTGATCCATATCTCATACTGGTGTATAACAGAAACATTTATTCACTTAAAAAATTCAACAAATTTCAATTGAGGCATATTTTACCAAACTAATCATCGTTTATCATGTACAGTCATATGAAAAAGTTTGGGCTCTCCTATTAATCTTAAACATTTTTATTTATAAATATTTGGGGGTTTGCAACAGCTATTTCAGTTTGATATATCTAATAACTGATGGACACAGTAATATTTCAGGATTGAAATGAGGTTTATTGTACTAACAGAAAATGTGCAGTATGCATTAAACCAAAATTTGACAGGTGCAAAAGTATGGGCACCCTTATCATTTTCTTGATTTGAATACTCCTTACTACTTTTTACTGACTTACTGAAGCACAAAATTGGTTTGGTAACCTCATTGAGCTTTGAACTTCATAGCCAGGTGGATCCAATCATGAGAAAAGGTATTTAAGGTGGCCAGTTACAAGTTGTTCTCCTATTTGAATCTCCTCTGAAGAGTGGCATCATGGGCTCCTCAAAACAACTCTCAAATGATCTGAAAACAAAGATTGTTTAACATAGTTGTTCAGGGGAAGGATACAAAAAGTTGTCTCAGAGATTTAACCTGTCAGTTTCCACTGTGAGGAACATAGTAAGGAAATGGAAGACCACAGGGACAGTTCTTGTTAAGCCCAGAAGTGGCACGCCAAGAAAAATATCAGAAAGCCAGAGAAGAAGAATGGTGAGAACAGTCAAGGACAATCTACAGACCACCTCCAAAGACCTGCAGCATCATCTTGCTGCAGATGGTGTCACTGTGCATCGGTCAACAATACAGCGCACTTTGCACAAGGAGAAGCTGTATGGGAGAGTGATGCGAAAGAAGCCGTTTTGCCTGAGGTATGCAAAAGCACATTTGGACAAGCCAGCTTAATTTTGGAAGAAGGTCATGTGGACTGATGAAACAAAGATTGAGTTGTTTGGTCATACAAAAAGGCGTTATGCATTGCGGCAAAAAAACACAGCATTCCAAGAAAAACAGTTGCTACCCACTATAAAATTTGGTGGAGGTTCCATCATGCTTTAGGGCTGTGTGGCCAATGCCAGCACTGGGAATCTTGTTAAAGTTGAGGGTCACATGGATTCCACTCAGTATCAGCAGATTCTTGAAAATAATGTTCAAGAATCAGTGATGAAGTTGAAGTTACACCGGGGATGGATATTTCAGCAAGACAATGATCCAAAACACCGCTCCAAATCTACTCAGGCATTTATGCAGAGGAACAATTACAATGTTCTGGAATGGCCATCCCAGTCCCCAGACCTGAATATCATTGAACATCTGTGGGATGATTTGAAGCAGGCTGTCCATGCTTGGCAACCATCAAACTTAACTGAACTGGAATTGTTTTGTAAAGAGGAATGGTCAAAAATACCTTCATCCAGGATCCAGGAGGATCTACTAAATATTAATGTCACTTTTCTGTTGAGGTGCCCATACTTTTGCACCTGTCAAATTTTGGTTTAATGCATACTGCACATTTTCTGTTAGTACAATAGACCTCATTTCAATCCTGAAATATTACTGTGTCCATCAGTTATTAGATATATCAAACTGAAATAGCTGTTGCAAACCCCCAAATATTTATAAATAAAAATGTTTAAGATTAATGGGGTGCCCAAACTTTTTCATATGACTGTATATCTGTCAACTACAAATTATTTTATTTTGTATGTCATATTGGTGTGTCATAGAAACAAATCATTCAAATGAACTTTTAAACCAAGTTTTTGGTTGCATTATGTTAATTAAATTTGTATATGTTTACTACAGTTACTTTGACCAATTTTTCATTGGTTAAAACTGAGGACGATTCATGCGTCATTTTCACTTCATCTTTGATTTTCAGATTAAGTATTCTATTTTTACATCTTAACAAACCTCACCTACCAAGATGTAATGCTCATATTCCACTAATAAAATGTGTTATAACCAATATACAGACAGAATAAATTGATTGTGTGAATAAATGTCAAACATTATGCAAAATCCTAAAATAAGAAAATCCTACTGTTATCAAATCACTCAACTAGATTATTGTAGAAGACTTGTGTACTCATGGTAACAGCATCAAACATAGCTACTATAGGAAGCAATTTGAAGCCCTATAAAACACAAATCTAGTAGTAGATTTCATAACAGTGGGATTACCTTGTGTTATAGGGCTTCAGATTGTGCTTTAGAGTCAAACAGGTATTTTGCACCAGTTTGTCATCACATAATTCCAGATTCCTACAGTATTCATATCTGATACTGATACCATGGGTACAATGAGATATGCTCTACAAGAATCTGGAATATAGTGATTGTAGTTTATTCCCTGTTGCTCCACAATGTAGAAAAGATGATTTCGGTGACTTTAGGACACTCATTGTAAGCAAGAGAATAGTCAATATCAACCTGAAAGCTGTCCAATTTGGAGGTACAGTTTTATTTTGTTAATTAACTTTTTGCACCAATGTGTTTTATTAATTCTAATTTAAATATGACTTAGTAATACTGTAATTGCAGAAATATTGTTATTATCAAAGTTATTAATAGCACCCAACATCAGTTGTGGCCAAAGCTCTTACGAATGGCACAAATTTTGGTTTTCACAAAGTTTGCTGCCTCATTATTTTCAGAACCTTTTGTCAGATGTTTATATGATACAATGAAGTACAATTTTAAACACTCATATTGTTTTTATTACACTAAGTAGCAATTAAAAAAAATGTTCCTAGTTGTTAAGTGTTCTTTCCTAATTATTTGTGCCTTACATAAAGAGAAAAAATTTATTATTCCAAGTAAACATTGCTTTTGTGGCCAGCACAATGATATAAACAAATATATATATTTATATATATAGACTTCAAGATGCTTCTGGAATTGTGAGAACTATCAAGAACTGTCCACAATTATCTAGAACTTTCTAGAACTAGAATACTTTTTATTGATAAATACATCCAGTTTAAGCAAATGTTTAATGTTGACCCTTCTTCTTTAGAACTTCCTCAATTGCCCCAAAAGTCCCAAACAGCTTCATCAGAGAAAACTAATTTTACCCGTCCTCTGCAGTTCAATCCCTATACTTCCTCCATAATGTCAGTCTGTTTTTGATGCTTTCTTTGAGAGTTTTTTTTTTTTTTTTTTTTTTTTTTTGCAATGAAGATTGCAGGTTTTTCCTTGGAGATAATTATAGTTCACAGAAGAAACCTAAAAGCATCACTACCCTTTTAAACCAACCAGCCTGCTCGACAGAGTAACCTTTTCTCCTGAGCTAGAGTTCATCACTGAAACATTAACAGGTCATTTTGTCATTTTATACAGCCTTTTTAGTGATTTTCATGGCAGAGAATGACTTTGCTATCTGATCACCCATCACAATTTACAGTTAATACAAATTTCACCATAAAACTTAGGCAGCAAACTTTGTGAAAACAAAAATGTGTTTTTCTCCAAACTGTTTAGTCTGAGAGGGATTGAGTTAGGTTTGAGAGGGTCTGAGTTGGTTTTGAGAGGGTTTGAGAGGAACAATGGAACAGTTACAAAACGTTTGTCTTAAGATTAGAAAAATAAATGTTTTTTTGAGGTAGAAAAGGAGAAACAACACAATACAAAAATAAAAATTCTCCCCTCACAACACATTTATTTCATTCTTTGTTTCTTTTTTAAATAGAATTGTTCTTAGGAAAAACAATAAAATATAAAGAATTTTCTTCCTTTCAGTGCAAATCTGTGTCGTCTTCAAACACAATCTCCTGAGGAAGAGGGCTGACAAACCACAATACAACAAAATGTACACACCGCAACAAACACTGTAAACAGTTAAACACATTCTGTTTTTCGACTCGAACAAAACAAGTGTCTGAGTGGATGCTTTGGGTCTGTGGGAACGGGGGATGACTCCTCTCCGTTTCTGCAGCTCCGCGTTTTCATCTGCTTGTAGAGCTTTGTTGTGCTTCTACTCTGTTTAACAGCACTGTTGTAAACTATACAGCTGCTGTCGTTTAATTTTCTGCGATAAAATAAAGCCAAACAGTTCAGCGCTCCGGCGGCGTCTCTCTCTCTCTCTGTACTGTGACGCGTCTACTCGAGGACAGCGCTGATTGGCGGGCCAGGCCGAGTCGGCGAGTCCTGGGGAAGCCTACCTGCACGGCTGATTGGCTGGCGCCGCTGAGCCACGTGACGTGAAATAATAAAAGGCGAGCGTTGGAGGGGCGGTGCGCTTTGCCGTGCGAAGTAGCTTTACATTTACACAGAGCGGAGACTCTGAATGTACGTACGCAGCAGTCAGTGAGTACGGAAGAGAAAGAAAGCTTGGTATCGAATTTTTACACGAGTATTGCTCAATATCAGTTCCAGCGTTGGTATCGATATTATCGATATTTGGATCGATCCGCCCACCTCTACTTTGCAGATGCAGGGCAGCAAGTTTTACTGGACAATTAACATTATATAAGGTAGGTAGGTAACTACCTTTTATATGGATTTTTATTTTCATCCACTCCGCTTCAGAAATGAGCTTCTGACCTAAAGGGCTAAAGAACCTTCCACCGCAGAGTGAGTAGAGCAGGACGGTTGGCATGGCAACTGACGCAAACAGCCAGTGTCTGGTTTCGTAAAACAGTAGCTGTAGTTTACAGAATTTATTCATTATAAACTGCTTTTCCCTTCACTGTGGTCTCTAGACTCCATCTGTAATCTAAGTAGCAGCCATGGTTCAGCTTCATGTCAAACGAGGAGACGAGAGCCAGTTCCTCTTCAACACCACGGTGGATGTGTCCGTGGAGACGCTGATCCAGCAGATCACTGAGATCTACAACAGCAGACTGAAAGTGGACAGGATCTGCTCTGGTAAATTATTTAACAAGCTTCCAGTGTGTGAAGAGAGGGAACACATTTCTGATTCTCAGTAAAGATCATGTACATATACATTTGTGTGAAAAACAAACACGTAAAATCTAAATCAGGTGCAGTTCATCAGAACATGGTTAGAGAGGATTTTGGAGGAGCCGGTCTTATTTAAATCTCATTTAAACATTTAGTTTGGTTTGCTCTTAAATGTTTATGAGTTAACAAAAGCAGGATAAATTCTCTTTAATAACCTTTATATCAGGAAAAAAAAACCAGTTGTCTTCCTGTGCTTACACAGAAATCCCAGAACTTGCAGATCATGGCATCACACTTCCCCCCAACATGCAGGGACTAACAGATGATCAGATCACAGATCTGAAACTGAAGGACGAATGGGAAGAGAAGTGCATCCCCAGCGGTGGTGCAGAGTTCAAAAAGGATGAAATTGCACATAGGAATGGATATGGTAAGAACTTTTTTCCCCACAGTTATTGTAATTCTTATATATTTACAGCTGCCATATTTAAATCTACTCTTCTCAGCTCCCAATGAAAAAATGAAAACTGTTTTGAAGAAAACTGTGGAAGAAGCCAAAGCTTTGATATCTAAAGTAAGTAACATAATTTTTGTGAACTTAGCCTGAGCTCTCCATTCTGCTTGCTCTGCTGAGTGCATGGGTACTTACAACTTATATTCTTTTCTCTTCAAGAAACAAGTGCAGGCAAACGTCTGTGTTACCATGGATATGGTGAAAGAGGCTCTGGACCAGTTACAAGGGGCCATCATGATAGTTTACCCAATGGGCCTTCCACCACATGATCCCATCAGAATGGAGTTTGAAAATCAGGAGGAACTTTCTGGAACACAGGTTTCTGGCAAATAATTGAGCATATCAGAAGCTTGAGTTTTTATGAGATGATAAACACACAAAGGTTTGGTTTTTAATGTTAGGTTTTTTGTTGTTTGTTAAATTTGATCAGATGTCATGCATCATTTCCTGACACATTTCACAATTCTTCTCTTTCTTGCAATACTGGGGGCATTACATTCTTATTTTGTGCAATGTTAGAAAGTAGAGTTTTTTTTAAATAAAATTCATAACATTTCTGCATAAACATGTAAACAAAGTCATTCAGAGTGGTTGGTGTGAAATGTTATAGAAAGTCATAGAGAAATAACACATTTCTAATAGATTTGGTGTAAAATGTAGTTTTAAAATCTATTAAAAGGTAAGTGTAGGATGTCAAAAGGAAAAAGTTATTTTGTAACAATTGTTTTGTCATTCTTATGTTAACTTGGAGGACACAAGTATTCCAGAAAGTATTCACAGCGCTTCACTTTTTCCATATTTTGTTACGTACACCAGTCAAGCTTTAGAAAGATCTAAAGCAGAGGTTCTTAACCTTTTTTCACTGTGACACCCCCTTTTAGGCTCCAGTAGGCTCCAGTTTTCCCCCTCTACCCCCGGGAAAAAAACTGTATCAATAACTTGTAAAAATATGAAAATAATAATGATAATTTCTGTTCTGATGTTCCTGGACATCAGTTTTGCATCCCCACTTCCAAGTTGACCTTCTAAAAAATGCTTCATTTTAATCCAGCCTGGATGACGAGCAGAACAGCAAGTAAGTCTGTTTGAGTCAGTGAAAAAAACGTTATAAAAATGCTCTATTTTAAGCAACAATGGGTTTGCCAAGCCATGTCCTTCATGCGAAACACTCCAAGTCTGAGAATGATACAGTGTGAAAAGTTTGGCGCTTAAATCTGATTCATCACACATTTAGCAGACAAAACGTCTTAATTAGTGTCACATTTGCGACCCCCCTAGAAGTACATTGTGACCCACTGAGCTGCACCTGAGCTCAGTTTTGAGTGTCATGGCAAAGGCTGTGAAAATACTTATGTGCAAACATTCAAATTTGTCATCGTGAGGTTTCACAAGTAGAATTTTGAGGGGAAAAAATTAATTGAATCCGTTTTGAAAAAAGGCCGTAACATTACAAAATGCAAAATGGGCAAAAACTGAAGCACCGTGAATACTTTCTGAATGCACTGTAGGTCAGCCAATATTTTGAATGTCATGACCTCTAGTTCCAGTCACTACCACTGACGTATGTTTCTATGATGAGCCACTTTAAAATAAACCTCTCTGGATGGCTCTGTTTACATCTCAGTAATTGACACTCTATCTGTTTAAAAAGGAATTCCACAGATTAAAACAAAAATTCTGGATATTACAATCAGGATCAGGAACACTACCTCTCTAATTATCAGTAAGATTATCCATTACAGTAAATTGTTTTTTAAACATTTCCTGAAATAAGTATGTTAATCGTACCCACATAAATACAATTTAAAGGAATTTGACCTACATTTTCTACTGATTGAACAAAACAGTTTAGCCTAGATTTAGCTATAATGTGACTCGGGGATGACAAAATAAATACATCTCTTACTAACATGAAATGTGGATGAAGGCAGGGTGCAGTGGCACCAGTAGAAACAGGTTTCATAGTACGCACTATGAACTATAAGTATGTAGGCTACCTGTAAGGTCCAAACACACATACATGTGACCCCTCAGTTAGTGAGTGATCAAGAATATTGATTAGGTTTTTGCATGTTACTGATACAACAATGCTTTTCTTATGCAGCACACAGAAATGTGCATGTGAAGGTCAGCAAAAAACATCCCTCAAAGACTCCCTCAGCAGTAACTGTGCCAAACAAATCATGAGCTGCACCTAAAATTGTGCATTAAACTGTCATCTCATTTAGTAGTATCATCATAGGTCAGGCATAAAAATATTAATAATATGCAACCACAAAACCAAACAATACTGCTGTATTATAAATGAAGGCAATATCTAAAAAAATCAAGAGGGACAGAAATGAGAGGTGCATGTTCAGCATATTTCCTAATATGCACACCAAATTACGATTCTCTAAATAAAAGCCTGGATAAAAAAGTAACCCTTGTTTATCGCTACCTAGTAAACACAGAATGTGACCTATGAACTGAACTCCAGCCTTTATGCACAACCAAAAGCTGACTGACTTATAAGAACACTAAACACCCAGATTGGACAATTCATTATGTGATATGTCTTTATTCATTATTTCCTTGTTAGCACACAAGACAAAGTAAATAAGACATTGTGAATAATCACATTTTGGCAGAACTGTTGAACTTATTTTGACCTACAGATTGTGACATTAACAATAATCTTTTCTCAAATTGCAACCTAATATGCACCTCTCTAAAAACAAATTATTCAGTTGGAAATCCAAATTATCTGCTGTTCTCATAATGTTATTTTCAAGAAATGTTTGAAAAATTAACTAAAAAGTCTACAAGATAAAAGACGAATCTAGCACCATGTATTCTCTGTAGGCTTCTCTGCAGGTGATCCCAGAAGAAGAGGCTCAGCTGTGGTGGGCTTCTAAAGAGATGCAACGCAGCAAAAAACTGCAAGATTATATTGGAAAAAATGAGAAAACCAAGATAGTAGTGAAGCTGCAGAAAGTGAGTGTTGGTCTTGTCTGCTTTCATTCTGAGCTGACTAATTAATATTCTAATGTTGTCTTTTCCTCTTGGTGCTCTAAAGCAGCACCCCTGGATCAGGGCTGAGAGGCACTGCTCTAAAGAATTTATAGTTTCAGGCAGTTTTCATTTTGTTTTGAT
This sequence comes from Acestrorhynchus altus, assembly GCA_034509495.1. Lineage (NCBI taxonomy): Eukaryota > Metazoa > Chordata > Actinopteri > Characiformes > Acestrorhynchidae > Acestrorhynchus > Acestrorhynchus altus. The sequence goes on from CM067519.1 coordinate 14,406,109, forward strand.
GGTCACTGGATATTACTTTACATTATAGATTACATGTATGATAGTATTGTACAGTTGTGAAAAAGTTGTGACCAAAAGGTCTTGGCTGTTGACCTCAGCTGTTCTTTCTTTCAGAGAGGTCAGGGGGCCCCAGCACGGGAGCCTTTGTTCAGTGAGGAAGAGCAGAAACGGATGATGTTGCACTACTACACAAGGCAGGAGGAACTCAAGGTGAGGTCTTGAGGCAAGACCTTTGTTGTCATACGCTTTCATAATGACATCAACTCCACAGTATTTTGCTCATATCTTTGACTCTACACTTTGGATTTTTTCTGTGCAGAAGCTGGATGAATCAGATGATTCCTATTTGCAGTCTGAGTGGTCAGACAGGCAGGCTTTGAAGAGGCAATTTCAAGGACTAACCAATATCAGATTTGGTCCCAAATAAATGGACAGAAATAACTCTCAAAGTAGGTTGTTCCACTTAGAAGCAGAAATTGATGCCTTATCTATGGACAACCAAACCAGACAGTGCTCTGAACTCGGAAATCTCCTTCATTTTTTAAAGAGTTTTTTAAGGTTGTAAATGGAGTTGGGAGAGTTGTGTTGTTTATATGTAGATTCTGCTAAATGTTATAAAATGTAAATGTAAAAAAATTCTAAATGGTCCTGAATTAGTAATAACTACAAGGAAGTTTTTCTTTCTCTGTATGTGCTGAAAGAAGGATGCAACACCTTTCCTCTCTTTGTCTGTGATGTTGGCATTCTCTCCATTGAAACGCAATGCTGTTTACGGGCAGCATGTTACTGCACAGGCTCCAGGGCCTCTGCTTCATCAAGAGAATGGCTGAACATTTGTTGAATATTTCAGTCCCTCAAGGTCAAAAGAATAGTGCTAGGATGGTGTGGCATTCTGAGAAGAGTTGAGAGATTTTCCATGCTGGAGCCTCTTTTTTTTGCCTATATCAAAATTATATAAAGCTTTGAAAGTGTGAAATAAATGACCTTGGTTTGAAAGTATGCATTCCATTTCTGTTCACAGTGAAACCCAACTCTTATTAAAATAAAATGTCTTTTATGCAATATGAAATAACTTATTTAGCATGGAATATAGGAATTACATTACAAAAAATTGAATGTCTAATGACCACACAGTGATCATAACCTGAGGTTTCCTTTGACTTTGTAGATAAAATGGCAGCATCTCAAACAACTAAAATGTTATTAAATAGATCATTTGCGTTCATAATCTCATACAAGTTATTGTCAGATTTTATATTCATTACATGTAAAGTGACTTTTACATTTTTATATCTTTTTTGTTTTACTGTTAATCTGTATGGATTTTATATAGAAATCCAGAATCTCAGATTATAACAGACTTTTAATTTCAAATGACACTAAATGATTAATTATACTATCAAATTTAAAATAAAAAATATCACTTTAAATGTAAGAAATATAACAAGACAGTGTAACTTTTTAATTAAATTATTATTATATATATATGGGGTGGGACTTTTAACACATTAATTTCGATTAATCAATTACAGTGTAAATAACGAAATTAAAAATGTAACGCATTTTAATCGCACTTTGCACCGTAGAACGTTTGTCAGTGCACAAGTTCCAGTCATACAGATTATATCGATGATGAACATGATTGAGAGGACGGTAGAGGCTACGCTGGTGGATGGGAAATTTAAATACAAGAAACTTCCAGATGGAAGTACAAACAAAAATGTTGTTATTTGCACTTTATGCAGGAAGGAGTAAGTTTGCTTATCACAGGAGCACTTCCACCTTTCGTTACCACTTCAACTCAAAACATGTTGGGGCTAGTGCGCAGGTCAGTAATGGTAACTTAGCTGCTAAATGTGATAGCGTTCCTAGTATCAGCAAACAGTGTCACCAGTCAGCACTCGAACACATGTTGGGGTTCACATTCAGAAACAAAATGTCAAAGTCCACGTCAGACAAATTCACTGGCGAGATGGATTGCTGTGGACTGTAGACCACTCTGTGGTTGAAGATAAAGGGTTACAGGAGACGCTGCAGATTGCGTCAGCTGATGAAAGTTACGAACTGACGTCCAGAAAGACAATGTCGAAAAAAATCCAGCAGCTGTATGATGAGGAAAGGGAAGTAAAACAGGTTATTGTGAAGAGCGCCACAAATGTGGTTCTGACTGGGGATCACTGGACCTCTGTTAGCAACAAGAATTATCTTGGTGTGACAGCTCATATTATAGATGATGAATAGAAGATCCAGTCATTTGCTTTAAGCATTTTAGATGGTAGACATAGCATTTTATCTTGAACTGTTGGTCTGTTTATTTTTGGCCAGGGAGTTTTTGACTGAACTGGGATTGTTTGGTTTTTCTGTTTTTTCATTCACACGTATGAAAAAATGGGAGCAGTTGAAGTCAATCAGTACTTTGGCATTTTTGGTCAGAATTTCCAGTTTTCTGAAAACTGTTTGCTCTGTGTTTTCTTCACTCATCCATTGGTCTGTGTAGTAGACTGGTGGGAAAATAAGCAAGATTTTGAGTTTTAAGCTTATGTTCATTGATTCATTCAGCAACCAAACTTAAATCAATATTTCTCATGTTAAATATTGAAATGTCATTAAATCATGATTAATTTTGATTCATTAATTACAAAGCTTCTAATTAATTTGATTATTTTAGATTAGATTATAGATTTTTGAATGAAGTCCCACCCCTAATATATATTTTATTTATAAATAAAATATACAGTGGGGCAAAAAAGTATAATGATTGTGCAAGTTCTCCTATTTAGAAAGATGAGGTCTGTAATATTCATCATAGGCACACTTCAACTATGACATTGTAGGATTTGTGAAAAATTTATTTGTAAATTATGGTGGAAAATAAGTATTTGGTCACCCACAAACAAGCAAGATGTCTGGCTCTCACAGACCTGTAACTTTGTGTTTAAGAAGCTCTTCTGTCCTGCACTCTTTACCTGTATTAATGTCACCTGTTTGACATCATTATATGTATAAAAGACACCTGTCCACAGCCTCAAACAGTCAGACTCCAAACTCAACCATGCCCAAGATATGAGGCCAAAGAGCTGTCGAAGGACACCAGGAAGAAAATTATAGACCTGCACCAGGCTGGGAAGAACAAATCTACAATAGGTAAGCAGGTTGGTGTGTATAAATCAACTGTGGGACAAATTTTAAGAAAATGGAAGACAAACAAGACTATTGATAAACCCCCATCGGTCTGGGGCTCCACGCATGTCCTGCAGAGAGCTGGGACCAAAATAACAAAAGCTACCATCAGTAACACTAGGCCGAGAAGGACTCAAATCCTGCACTGCCAGGATTTGCTTAAGCCAGTACATGTCTGGGCCTGTGTCTAGAATATTATGTGGTCAGATGAAACCAAAATAGAACTTTTTGGTAAAAACTCTTTGGAGATAGGAAAAAGCTGAGTTGCATCCCAAGAACACCATACCTACTGTGAAGCATGGGGGTGGGAACATCATGCTTTGGGGCTGTTTTTCTGCAAAGGGGACAGGACGACTGATCCGTATTAAAGGAAGAATTAATGGGGCCATGTTTTTGTTTTTTTTTTGTCTCATAATTGAAGTGTACCTATAATGAAAATTACAGACCTCTCAAACATTTTTGTACAACTGTATTTACATGTATTCATTTATTAAACACAGCTGACCTGTCAAATGAATGCACATGTGTGTTAGTCAGTGAAGAGTACAGGAGTTACCGCTGAGGTATGCGTTCATCCGGATCTCCTCGATGACCATCTCCCGATGTTCCAGCCTCTCCATGAGTTCCGTTGCTTCAGTGGTATATGTCATCTCTTCCCAAAAATATACTTTCCTTCCCACCTCTGACATCACAGAACTGTCAATCAGTGGTTCAGAAACATCTTCATTGCTTTCATCATCTTCATCTTCAGTTTTTAAGTTTTCAGAGGGATTCTTGATGAGACAATTTGTCTTTTCAAAGTGCTTGGTACAGGTTACTTTCATGGAGATGGCCAGGAGAACAACAAGCAGGCCCAGGCATACACTAGAGACAAAGAGCAGGCCAGCCATCTCGGCATGTTCTAGAAGTAAGAACTTCTGTCTTTAAGTATTTTATAGTCATAGGATAATAGAAACACAACATTATCCTGCCAGAATTAAGAACAGCTTTTTTCCTCATTTACTGACTGTAAAAAAGCTTTAAAAACACTAGGTATTTCAGCACTCTGAAATGTGACATATTAAAGCCCCTGTCTACTCATTTTCATGATTATCTCATACTATTTATGGTTTTGTTAAACATTTAGTGAAAACTGACAGAAAAAAAGCAATATCAGACTTTTCTGCAGAATGAAAGATTCAAGATGGGGGAGCCCATCTGACACAAGACTCAGACTCAGCTTTATGGTCATTCTTACCATGTGACATGAGGTACTAATACAAAATAGAGTTACTTAGGCTTGGTGTACAATGTGAATTTAAGTTAGATTAATAAAAGAAATAGAAATTAGACTAATGTACCTAGAAAAACAAACTAGTTTTAATGAATAAATTAAAAATAAAATAAAATGTATTGCACAATATACTGCAGCAGCAGTTTAAGCTCTAAAATGAGATTAGCAATGTTTTCTTCACCTACCTCCATTCCACTAGATAATTCTACAAGTCCATCTAACCTGCTTTCCCCAGCAAATGCTGCATCCATGGAAAACACCAACATGTGTTAATCAGCAAGTTTTACAGTTATACCAGCTACATGCTTACTCATTTAAACTGTATGCTAGTTTAAGCTCCTTCCTATTTAGTCCTGTGATGTCTTTCCCTGATAATTTGCTAAAACAGCATGGAAATGTTCTGTCAGCTGTGATTCTGGAAACTTAACAACCTTGTCACACAATCTGTTTAATACTTCTTCCTTTAAATTCTGAATGTAAAGTAGTAATTTATGTAACAAACACAGCTGCTTCTTTTTCTCCATCTTCTTTTCTACTGGAATTTTCCAACTGCTTTAAAAATCGTTTTTATCAGTTCAATTCAGTCACAAAATGTCAACATGTTAATAAAACCTACAAAACAGAAATATGCACATGGACAAAATTGTTGGTTAATGAAAGAAAAACCCACAAAGGTCACAGAAATAACTTGAATCTGAGAAAAGTAATAATAAATAAAAATTCTATGAAAATGAACAAATGAGAATTCACCATTGATTTTGAACCATTAATCATTTAAAAAAGTAAACTCATTAAACAGGCCTGGACAAAAATGATGGTACCCCTGAAAATAATGTGATCAAAGGGACAAATCAAGGTCTGTCCACTAATTAGCACCACAGGTGTCTACAATCTTGTAATCAGGACCAAGGAGGACACCATTGTAGAAAACAAATCATAAAAAAGCCAGACTAAAATTTGTCAAACTACACGTTGACAAGCCACAAAGCTTCTGGGAGAATGTCCTATGGACAGATGAGACAAAAATTGCTTTTTGGTACGGCACAGCAGCTCTATGTTCACAGACAGAAAAATAAAGCATATCAAGAAAAGAACACTGTCCCTACTGTCAAACATGGAGGAGGCTCTGTTATGACTTTCAAGGGATTCTAGAGAGAAATGTGCTGCCCAGTGTCACAAAGCTTGGTCTCAGTTGCAGGTTGTGGGTCGTGCAACAGGATAATGACCCAAAATACACAGCTAAAAACACCCAATTGGACTATTTTGAGGTGGCCTGCTATAAACTCTAACCTAAATCCTATTGAGCATCTTTGGAAGGAGCTGAAACATGCCCGTCTGGAAAAGGCACCTTTCAAACCTGAGACAATTGGAGCATTTTGCTCATGAGGAGTGGGCCAAAATACCTGCTGAGGGGTACAGAAGAAGGTTGTGCAACAAAATATTAAGTTAAGGGTACCATCATTTCTGTCCAGGCCTGTTTCATGAGTTTATGTTTTAAAATAATTCTGTTGAAACATGGTCAAAAAAGCGATGTCTGACTTTCATTGGTTAATTTTCATAGCATTTTTATCTATTATTATTTTTGTCAAATTCAAGTTATTTCTGTGACTATTGTGGGTTTTTCTTTCATTCACCAAGCGGTACCAACAATTTTGTCCACGTGTGTAATAATATAAAATATCACCAGACTTATGATTTGGTCTAGTTAACTTTTAGATACTTTTGTATCTTTTACAACACTAATACCCCTACCGATGTGACCCCTGACCCACATATGCTCACAGTTTGGCGTGGGCTGCATCTCACAATTTCAGACCATTTAACTATGATTAAACTGCATTAATATATAAACACATATTGCATGAACTACTACTCTGTGGCATATCTTTAGAATTAATTTATTTTTTATTAAAATATTTAAAATCAGCAGACAGAGGCTTTAATATATAATAATGGTATATAAGCATATTACACAGTAAAATTTATAAACTTTCTACTGAAGTTTCTACTGAAAATGACAACCTATACTTGGCTAATAATCAAGTTTTATGTATGTCACTCATTCTAAGCTTATGAGAAAGAAGACAGTTGTCCAAACAAACTGAACCCATGCCACTGATATAAATTCACAGGGAGAAGTTTGGGCATAAATGAGTTAGACAACCTGCTGTTTATAAGAGTGTTCTGCTGTTTACTGTAAATGTTGTTAAAGAAAATTAGAGATAAGGATCTGTCTCTACCTTTAATGTAGCCATATGCCATAAGAGAGTTGCTCACAAGAATTCCATCCTTTTTTGGGAGTCTGGAATCAGTAACTAGTGGAAGGTCTCCTAGGAAAAATAAAGCCAATAAAGATAGAATTGTGATGAAAAGTTTATATATACTCATCATATACATTAATGTCATGGCAATATATAACTTCTTTTTCTAGGGCAAAAGAAGTGTAGTACATACACTGATCAGCTGTAACATTAAAACCACTTGCAGGTAAATACCATTGATTTTGTTTTAGTTGGGGTTTTGGAAGCAGGAAAAATACACGAGAATAGGATCTGAGGCACTTTAATAAGAGTCAAGTTGTGATGGCTAGATGACTAGAAGATCACAGCGATTTCAGTCATAAACATAAACATGATTCTGTTAGAATTCTCCCTGGATATTTCATCACTCTTCTTGGTAGAACTGTTAAGTTTCTTTGATGAGAAATGATGTAGGCTTCCTTCTTCATTATTCCATGTTGAACAACATACTTTTTCACTGGCAGCAAAAAAGCTCCAGAGCCCCCAAACATAACTTTATACACTGTGAACAAACAAGTCTGACCTTAACCCCCCCCCATTAAGCTTGGTTCTGTCAAAGTGGTGCAAGAGTGTATGTAAACATCCAACCACAACTGTTTTTGCATTTTACAGTGTAGGTCACCAAGTGATGTATCTTTTGCCATTACCTGCTGTGGTGGTCTCATGGGAAGCTGAGGTAGTTTTGAAAAAGTCAGGGTCAGCTTCTTTGAGTAAAACCTGTGAAACTGACATTAGAATGGAGTGAAATTGGTCTCTAAGCAAAGAATTACTACAATCAGAGGACTAGACATGAAAATGTGTAATTAGTAAGTGTTGTTTTCATGTCCATAAATGCCCAATGTATGTAAAATTTACATTATGCTAAAATGAGTGTTCTTGATTTAAAACGCAAATTAACTGCAACGTCCATTCAGTATAGTACTCCCAAGGTTCTGCCTGATGAATCCTATTCTTCATGTGAAAGTGCCCAATGCCAATCAGCAACAAACTCCTGGCATTCCCATCAATTACAGGAAGTCCTACAGGAAGGCCACAAAGTCTCCAAATGGCAGGCACTTTCTCCGTTTCTATTCCTGTACAGCATTCTGTTTTTGTCATGACATTGTACTACAGGAAGAACATTTATGAATAATCCAACAAACCAAAATGTGGCAGGGGGAGTCTGTACAGATTTCCCACACTCTAAAACAATTCATATACCAAGCAGCATAAAACATCCAGGAAGAGAGTGCTGGAAGAGAGTTTCAACAGCACAGAATAGTTTGGGGCATGGATGCATAGCAAAGTGTGGTGTTTTAAATTCTTAAACACACCTATGTTGCTCTATGAAATTAAGCATGTAGAAATCACCCTAACCCTATTCCTGGGGAATCATCTGCATTATCTGCACACATTTCACAATATTTTCTGCTCCTGATTCAACTAATCAGCTCATGAATGAACTCTTATTGAGATTAAGTGGGTGTGTTAGAGAACAGGAAACAATACCATACAGAACAGAATGCACTGTATGACCCGGGTTTGGCTGACTACAGGACCAGTGTGGGCTATTTAAAAGTATGCTATTCTCTACCATCTATCATGATCATGTCAATGTCACTATTTTGCTGTAAATAATAAACTCATCATCAAAAAAACAGTTGTACCCAGAAGGAAGTTTAGGACTGCAAACCTGCTCAGAAGAAAGGTTACAAGGAACAAAAAAGTTTATACTGAAATGGGCAGTATTTATTAAGACACACATACAAATCCAGTAGGGATGGAGTATTGATGATGCATCCAATAGAATTCCACACATTTTCAAACAGGGATAAGTCTGGAAATGCAGCTGTTGAAACAGTCAATTGTGTATAAAAAGTGCAGACCAATTTATTAAGAAGATTAAGAAAAACTATGTAGATACCTGCATAAGAATCACATTTATGAGAAATTCCTATCTGTGCATAGGTCTTGGCTAATTTAATAAAAAGAAATTAAATTCCTATTTTATATTAATTCGATATTATACATCTCAAGCTTTTTTGTTTAAAAGTTGAAACTGTGCTTAGTAATCTATTCAAATTTGAATATACATTTTCTAATATTTTGAGATTCTGAATTTCTGGTTCCTGAGCTATTAGCCATACTGATCAACAGTAAAACAAAAGAAGGTCTGAATACCACATATGTGTAATATAAAATATGACAGTTTACCTTTTTGAATGAAACTGTCATTACAAATGAAATATGTAACAATATTATTATTATTTTTTAAATAGTAAATTATCAGACAATGTTAAATCTGTCTGGTTTCTATTATTCATTTATTTTATACTTGGTTCAGCAGCAAAGAAAACTTGGTATCTTAATTGATTTGTCATTTGGCCAACATAGAGGTCATATTACTAGGACAACTTTATTGACCTTCTGAATATTTCCAAGTTACCAAATGCCTTATCCCTGCACAATTCAGAAAAACTAGTGCATGCTTTTTTTTTTACCTCAATGTTAGATTATTGCAATGCACTTTTGTCATGATGTTCCAGCAGGCAACTAAACAGACTTCAGTTAGTTCAAAATGCCAAGGTGATAACTAGACAATTTGACCATTTCAGTCCAATCTTATCAGCACTGCACTAGCTTCTGGTCAAATTCAATACTGATTATAAAATTCTCTTACTTGCACATCAAGCCCTACATGGGCTTACTCCTGAGTACCTGCAACATCTAATTTCCTATTATGAGTCATCACAATTGCTCAGTTCACAGGGTGCTGGCTTCCTACTAGTTTTCAGAATTCAAAAGGCTTTGGCTGGGGGTAGTGCCTCTTCTTACAAAGCCTCCCTCCTCTCGAATCTCTCCTTTTAGTTAGGCTTAGTTAGTCAGGTCTGCTGAATTCACTTGCTACATTCTGGATGCAACAAACAACAGTATGAGTCAGAAAAGAAAACACATGCAACAGTATCTAGGAGTCTGAGGTCATATTTGAAAAACAAACAAACATGGACTCCAGGTATGGACAGTGTCAAATTTGGTGTATAAACAGAATTGAGAATAGACACTTCAGTCACGTACAATGATAAGGCCAGTCCTTTATTTATGTCACATTTGTGGCCAAGCATAAAAGTTGATTATTCGTATGTCTCACAAAGTCAAATTTACCCATTCAATTTAATACATGTTGGTTGATTCCTTCTGAATACAACTATTTTTTTTGACAATGAGTGGGGCTGACCAACTGTACAGTAACAGAAACAGTCAATATCTATAGGCCTAATATGTATTATACGCAAGTATAAGGAAGTTATGAATATGGGAATATTAATAATAAAAATAATAATGCCAATAAAACAGTATATAATAATTTCACAAAACAGTCATACCACAAGAATAGAGCACAGTGAGGTACTTTTTTGTCTCAGGGGGGCATGGATTTCTGAAATGCTGATCATCAACAGCTAGAAGGCACCGTTGCTTTCCATAACACAAGTTTCTTAATGTGTTTACAGCCCCATGAAATAAACACTCTGTTAAAACAAACATAAATGAATATAAAAAAAGAATAAATAAGCATTTTCTAACTGACAAGAGAAGTGAATGACTAAAAAAAACATTTAGGCTGACTCACCAAAAGGAGGTGGTTGTTCTCCCTCTGCTAGGCAAGTATCTCTTTTTCCAAGTTCTCGTCCGTAAATGGCCCAGTAAATGTTCAGCACCTTTGGATACTTACAGTGAAGCAGCATCTGACCTCCCTCACATCCTGTCCTGTTTTTATGCTCTGCTGAGAAGAACACAGTTGGGTTAGAAAGAAAAACATTGTAGCCTGCAGTCAAAGATTAAAGGAGTAAAGTACTCACTGGGCTTACAGCTATAAGACACATAAAGGTGTTTGCGGGATCCAGGGCAAGGATCTACGCCAAACACATGATGATGAACCAAGACCTGACATTTTCTTTGGCCTTGGCATTCTGACAGCATTTTCTGATGAGGGTAGAAAGTGAAAGTTTTTCAGTGTATATTTATTAGTTTCTCTTTTGGCTTAACTTACTCTTTTAACTTCAGTCAAAATTTTAACACTCTTATCTACACTACCTTAGTCCTATTATACTCTTATGTACTCTATTATATTCTTCACTACTCCTATCTTACTTTAGTCTACTCTATCCCATATTACTCTGCTTAGCTATTCTATACTCTACTGTCTACAACCCTATTGTACATTACTCTTTCTCTACTCTATTCAGTTACATCCAACATATGTCTGCTATTGTCTACCACATTGTATTTGTTTCAATGTGTTCGGCTCTGCAGTGTTGTGTTTTCAACGACTCTACTTAGCATTATCCTTGGTCTGCTGTATCCCCAGTAGAAGTGACAAAAGTGTAACAGTGCTATCACAAAGTTATATCTTGTGTGATCTGTAATGAACATGTTTGATGGAAGGTCTATTTACCTGTAAGGCTGTTCGTGCAGAGCAACTAGCCATTAGCTCATGCCTGGTGTGTGCCCCATTCTGCCCATAGAAGGCTGCGTGTATGGTAATGGTGGAGTGGCGTGGACACCACAGCAGCACACGCTCTCCATCACGGGCACGCACTGACTGACTGTTGATGACCCTGAATAAATAATCTGATGAAGGGAAATGTGCTTTAATATAAAAGCCGACTAAACGCATCAGAATGAGCTACAAAAGACAAAATGTATCGAATTGCCCAGTGGAGGACAGTGATATTTAACAACCAAAAGTGCTGTTACTTTACTGACGGAATTCAAGTATACATACAACAAGACTGTTTTATCAGTACAGTGTTAATTTTTAATCTAAATATAAACAGCCCTTGGTGGGGAAAAACCACATGGCCAGCTAAAGCTGATAAAAGCTGTTGAGACAGTTGACCTGTTGACAATTAACCTGACCTAGCTAGTCAACTAGAGGATCATACTTGACCAAGCTGGTCGACCACTATAACCAGCAAGAACAAGACAGCATGACAAGCAAGGCTAAAATGGTGAAAATGTGAAAAGCTCCCTTTCCTCACAAATATAAAGTGCATCTAGAAAGTATTCACAGGGCTTCACTTTTTGTTTTGTTACAGCCTTATTCCAAAATTGATACATTTTGTCCCTCAATATTCTACACATCTTTGAAATCTTTGCAAATGTATTCAAAATAAAACACAAAAATATACATATGTATTCACAGCCTTTGCCGAAAGCTTAGAAGCCTATTCAATACTTTGTTGAAGCACTTTTGGCAGCAATTACAGCATCAAGTCTTTGAGTATGATGCTACAAGCATGGCACACCTGTTTTTGGGGAGTTTCTCCCATTCATCTTTGCAGAACCTCTCAAGCTCCATCAATTGGATGGGGAGCATCAATGCACAGCCATTTTCAGATATTTCTGGAGATGTTCAATCAGGTTCAATTGACACAGGTGTGCTGAAGGATGATCAGTGGAAACAAGATGCACCTGAGCTCAATTTTTATGTTTGTGTTTTTATTTTTAATACATTTATAAAAATTTTAAACAAACCTTTCTCACTTTGTAATCGTGGGATATTAAGGGTAAAATTTTGATGGGGAGATTTTTTTTTTTTTATCTGTTTTGGAATAACAAAATATGCAAAAAGTGAAGCACTGTGATTTTTTTCTGGATGCACTGTATGTAAAAATTTAAATAACTGAAAAAAAGAATTATTTAATTCTTAAAACCCAAGAGCCACATTTTGCAGACAGTTACAAGATGTATTCTAGGCTTCATATCTCAGGATGAGAGAAACCTACACACATGACACACGTAATGGCAAACTACAGAATTTACCCTAACAGTCATTGTTTATCAATTATCAACAAGTAATCGAGTTCAGAAAACAGATAAAATTCACTTGTTTACAATGGAATAAAATCCCACTGTAAATGCCAAAGAAACCTTCTAGTATTTGTTTAATGCTCTGTCCACATATACATGCTCAACCTGCATGCAGACTCCGACCGATCTGTGAGATCAGACAGTATTCAAACTTCAGAATAAGAGTCCTGAGAAGGTATAATAAATTCATAAATAACAAAACAATAAATAAAAAATAATTAAACCTTGCATTTTCAACTCAAAAACACTCTGGATCATCAATCTCCAGCAGGATTCCTGAAATGTAAATTGTTGTTTTTTTGTCCTTTTAAGCAAAAAATGTAGATACTAGTAATATTTTTATCAAAACCTGGTCAAACTCATACAAACATTTTAAATTCTCTTATATATTTTACATGTCAAATGAGGACATTTGTGTAGCCTAGGATTTTCTGAAAATAACAATATCTGGCATGTGTGACTGTCTCCTATAAATACTCTTCAAATCTTTTGGTGAATCAAAGTTTTGTCAAAAACTAAAAAAACATCCCACAAAATTGGCCTAGGGTTCTAAAAGTTAAGATATATTTTAAATCCACAATAGTAGAGTAAAGAAAACAACATCTCTGGATAGTAACATTCTGAAATGTTTAAAGTATGCAGAGTTTATTAGACTTCCTAATTATTATTCAATATTTTAAATTACATTACAGTTAACAAAACATGGTATTATTAAAGCCATATATGCATCATAAGGATACAGGAAATGTTTCCTTATTTGCAACATTCTAGGAATGTTGTTTAGGAACATTCTGACAACGTTCATCCATCCAGTTTTCTTAATGTTCCCAAAATGTTTTTCTTAAGTTATGAACAGTCCCAGCATGTCACCGCAACCTTATTGCAACAATAATTCCAAGAACATTCTGAAAATTATGTTATCAAACATTCCTTAACAATTATATTTTGATTGCACAAATTTTGCAGTGAAATCGAATCTTTCTAGTTTTCCCAAAATTACAAAGTTACAACAGTCACAATGATATCACCTCAACATTACTTGTTTGGTTAATTCATCTTTGGCCAAATAATGATCAATCAAAAACCTTAATTGCTATAATAACACTGATATGAACTGGGAGTAAATAATTGGTAGCATATCAGACTAAATATTACTATTGGTATTAACAGTAGTGGTAATGTTACTGCTATACAACAATGTGCAGAAAGTCTTTAGAACCTTTCACTTTTTGTTCGGCAGCCAGGACAGGGAGAGTGGTCAGGATAAAGGGGAAAGCTGAACAGAGAAAAGTACAGAAATATTCTTAATGAAAACCTTATCCAGAGTACTCAGGAACTCACACTGGGCTAAAGGTTCACCTTTCAACAAGATAGCATATAGACAAGACAACACAAAAGTGGTTTAGAGAGAACTCTTGGAATGTTCTGGAGTGGCCCAGCCAGATCCCTAACTTAAACCCAATCAAACATCACTGGAGAGACCTGAAAATGGTCCAAACTGACAGAGCTTGAGAGGATCTGCAGAGAAGTATGTCCCCAAAAGAACATCCCCTAATCCAGATGTGAAAACCTTGTGGCATTATACCCAGGTTGCTGGTTGTAAGCACTCCCAAAAATACTACAAAAGTCCAATGAGCATTTGCAAATGTGCATAATAATTCTAAAATTCAGTTTTCATTTTGTTATTATGGTTATTACTAAGGTACTGATGTTTTCACCTCAAGGCCGCAACAAAACAAACAAACAAAAATTCAAACGTTCTAAAGACTTTCTGAGTGCATATTATTAATCAACTAATTTTATTTGAAAAAAGAAAAGGTCATCTGCAGAGGGGGGGATCTGTACATTCCACCTGAAAAATAAACAAATTTTATATTATTGCACTGCCTTTGGCTGCAGTCAAATTTAAAAGATATATGAAAAAAATAAACACACACATACTGATTATTCTTCTCTCAGTACACATTAATCATTGTTTACCATAAATGACAACCAATGTAGTTACTTATGGTTGTACCAATCAAACAAGAATGCTTATAGGTATCAAAGTGTTTAATGGACATTTACAGTACAAGTTCACGGGGCATTCAATTTTTTCTGCAAACTTTCCTTGGCCCTCTGTCCCACATCAAATACTGAATAAAAATCTGATAGATTAGCTTCAGTTAAATTCCACATAGCAGCAAATTTAACTGTCAATAGATTGTGTCTATATTGAATAATACATACATCAAATATTCATCAGTGAAAAATTAAGATAAATTTAGCGAATTATCTTATTAATTAACTTATGAACAGTGCTTTGTTACAATGCAAATGTTTTTAGTGGATTACCTTACAACAATGTGCTCTTCTCACACTGTATGCTGCTGAATGCCTATAGTGAGATGTTAGCCGCCACTTGTTTAATCCTAAAACTCTTTAAAAAAATAAATAAATAAATAATATATATATATATATATATATATATATATATATATATATATATATATATATATATATATAAAAATGTATTACATATAACATTCAAGTATTTTTGGCTTAATTATAATCATTCTTTTGGCTGCACTAAACTGTCTTTCTGAATCAAAGCATGTTTTTGGGTCTCATGGGGTTTGGACAAATGCTTTAGGATCTACCAGTAGTACTCCCTGTACATTTTAATGTTTTCTGTTCTATTGCACCCACTTCAGCATTGAAAGGGCTTGTTAATTATCAAACTAATTGACTCCGGTGTGTTTAGAGATGGAATAAATACCAAAATGCAAAGGGGAAGAGGTAAGACCAGGCAGCTGCAAGGTTTGAGAGATGCCCGAGCATGTAAGATGTTACTAGAGAAAGATGCGACTTAGTTGTGATTTTCATTAAATATATTATATTCCCTCTTTGTATTTCTCCACAATTTAACAGTTGCCATCATATGACATTTACACACACACACAGGAGTTCATATGATGCCAACTACAGAGAGAAAAGTACTCAGATAACATTATTTCATTCAATATACTTATCCCTAAAAATTCAAACTGATGCACACAATTGACTTACCGTATTTTCCGGACTATAAGCCGCACCGGAATATAAGTTTAAAAAAACTGGAAAATAACATGTATAAGAAGAAAAAGCTCCACCTCATTACAAGTCACATGGTAGCCACTTCTACTGGGGTAGGAAAAAAGTAGCGGCATATAGTCCGGAAGATACAGTACTTTAAAATATGAACAAAATGTGTGTATTCATAAGCTTAAGCAAAGGTGTTAAAAATTTAGTCTTTTTTCCCCAAAAAACACAAAACAAAAACATTCACAAGAGTAAATTTGTACATATGTCTAGCAGCACACAGCTTGAAAGAATCTGTAAAATGTGTTGCCACTCTGCAGAAGTGATCGGGCACTGGAGGCCAACTTGACTGTAAAATACAGTGCCTTGAAAAAGTATTCATTCGTCTTGAACTTTTGCACATTTTTTAACATTACACCCACTTTACCTACTTTATATCTATATAATGCTACTTTATAGCTATTACATAAAATTCTAATAAAATACATTTAAGTTTGTGGGTGTAACGTGAACAAATGTGGGAAATGGGTTTATTTTCAAAGGTGAAAAGTAGGTGTCAGTAGGGCCAACCCATAAAACACACGTGTAAACTTGCCTGAATCCTGTAGGTGGCAGAGGCCAGTCATGGGAACATGCTGGAGGTACCAGAGGAAAGAAAGGAGCAGATGTTGACTATCCAGCAAAAAGGAGTCACTATAAAATTATTTTAATGACACCACTAATGAAGCTTTGCTTGTGTATCAGAACTCACCTGTAAGCACCAGCAAAGCGACCTGGGTCCCCACTATGGCCGCTCACCATAGCAGGGAACATTCAGAGTTGAGTTTTCAAATGGTTCCAGCAAGGATATCCTGAAACATTACAGAAATAATGTTCTGGGAATGTGTGATGTCAGACTGAGTTAAATTCCAATGTTCTGAAAATGTTTCTTAAACAACATTCCCAATTTAACAAAAACTAACATTATGGAAACACATAAAAGTAACTTACCAAATATTGAATATACAAATAAAATATAATATTTGTATTTTTTTTTTTTAAATGCTTACCAAATATTAAGTCCATATTCAATTGTGAAAATAAATGAATAAACCAAAAGCAGCTTGTGAGTCAACAGAGTTTAATGTTGAATGCACTCCTCCTGCATGTGAGAAAAAATGAAATGTGTTAAAAAACAAAAAAAAAACATTAAACCTATTTTAGTCTAGCAAAACCACTAACTTACTTTAACTTGCTATCAGACAAAAAGAGCACCATGAACTGATGTACAATATTAAAGCTTTAATTTGTTTCTCTTAAATTCACACGTTTATGTAAATGAAACAAATTGTCTAATTTAATTTCATGGTATCCTTAAGAATAAAAAAAAAACATTATTAATATGCACACGTCTTAACAATAATATTAGCTAGCTATGTTAACTAACATTAGCACTTGTACTTCACAAATCCTCATTTGTGAATTTAGCTACAGTTAGTGTATCTCATCACATTCACAGTTTCATTACTTTATTATTACAAATGTTTTTCCTGTTATTAAATGTATAGTTATAACAGAAGTGTCTCACCCCTGCAACCCTGTCTATATGCCAGCTTTCACTAACATTAACATAGCTAAGAGATCATTCCATCATAAACATTAAATTAACTGGTAAAAATGAGCTTTTAAAATTAACCAGTCAGTTTGAATGTATGATGTAGCTCAAGAGCTTATTACAATGTCAGATATAGCAAGTGTTTCCTACTGTTATCTAACATTAACTAGTAAACAAAGAAACAGAGAAACAGACTGATATGTAAATATGTGTTGCTGGCTAATTCCTTCATAGAGATATCTATCTAATACTCTGCCTGCCTACTAAAAACGCAGCCAACAGCATTAGAGTATCAGAAAACAGCATTTTAATCTTGACTTACCTTCTAAATGGACTTGATGAAGTAAATCGGAGGGGTAACTGAGGTAAATCACAGAAAACTGGAGTAAACCAGTCACACATTAAGTAACTGCAAAATCTGTGACCTTGGCACTTCTCAAAGCACTACACATTAACTTTTACCTTCTCCTAACATACACTATTGGTCAAAAGTTTTAGAACACCCAGAATGGGTTCTGAAACTGGTAGTGTAGATCTATTATGCAGCGGCCTGTAGTTAATCAGAAGATAAGCACAATTACTGTCTGAAATTGATTTGTTTTACTGGTTTATAATCAACCACAACATTATGACCACCTCCTTGTTTCTACACTCACTGTTAATTTTTATCTTACATCTGTCCATTTGTTTCTCTGCATACCTTGTTAGCCTTATTTAACCCTAACAAGGTACACAGAGAAACAGATGGACAGCAGTCTAATCACAGAACTAAGTATTTCTGTGTGGTAAGTGAAGCTGATAAAACAGTTAGTGTAGAAACTAGGAGGTGGTCATAATATGGCTGATTGTAAACCTGTAAAACAAAACAATTTCAGACAGTCATCATGCTGTGATCTCACCTCTTGTTTAACAACATGCCACTGCAGAACATATGTACACTACCAGTTTCAGTTCCCATACTGGGTGTTTTAAAATATTTAACCCGTAGTGTATATTTAATTTATTATGCTTTATATTACAAATTATAGCAGAAAATGTTCTTGTAGTCAAGGAAAATAAATTCACTTCCATTAAAGCTGCACTTTATAATCAGAACAAAGTAATTTGAAAAGACTGTTAATAACACACATCTGAACAATACTGTTTAAAAAATAAAATAAAAAAAGCATGTAATGAATATTATGAGGTCCTGTAAAGGTGTCTATAATGTTTCATTAGCATGAATATGAGAATGTTTCCAGCTAATATTTGGAAAACTTTTATCAAGGACAGGTATCATTTTTAGAATGTTCCTTTAATGTTACTCTGGTGACTCCTAACTGTTATTCCTAACATTGACAGAACTATTAATCACAGTCATGTAAGGTTTATAGAATGTTCCAATAACATTACCGTGGGAACATTTTGTCCTGACTTTAGAGGACCTCTGCAACATCAGGGTGATAATTAAATAATTATCTGAACTAATTTTATAACCAATAAATATGAAAAATATAATACACTAAACAAATGATCATGAATTACATTAATAAAAAGTCAGATACAAGCTCATAATTGCATTGAAAAGGTAGAATGTCATTATTTATTACATAAATAGTGAAGTGTTTTCAGGTCTACTGATGTTTTAGGTTTGATCAGTATGGCTTATAGCGCAAACATTATCAGAATATTTTCAGTATCACCATTAAACAAATCTAGCCTTGAAAAAATATTCATTGAGATGTAATGAATATAAAATACAGCAGCTTTCCTGCCAGAACTAAATTTTGAACAAAAACGTTTTCCTTTCTGTGATGCATCAGTACATGTAGATTTCTATCTTTATGTACATTCTATAGGCAACTCTGTACTTTTAGTTTGGTTACTAAAAGTTCCGGAATTAAAGGTGTGTTCAGTGGTATTTTCTAGCAGTTCATTTCTGTGTGAAATGAAGATACTAACTGGAGAAGTCAGAGAGCGCGTGCGTTTCTCTGCTCCACAGGAGGAGACTGGAAAGCATCTGAAGAGCCCACCATGGTCTGAGAGAACAGCAGCCCGCGCGCTGGGAGGAGGTCTTCATACTCGACACTTCGGGGTTTCAGAGGGGAATTTTCCAATTTCCCAGTAATTCCAGCCAACGACCCCCTCACCTGTCCTGGGACTGTGGCCTTCACAGCCGGCCACTGTCTCACATCCAGAGTCAACCAGTGGGTTTGTTTTTTAAAGCGGAACTGCGAGGAGATTCGTACGAAACCCAAACCCGGAGACCAAATTTCCGCGGGACATATACACACACACACACACACGTGTTTGAAAAGTGACTCTGAGCCAGAAGAAGAAATGAGAAGTGCGCCACGAATCACACTCCTCTCAGCACACACTTCTCACACGACTCCCGCGGTGTGTCCGGCAGGTCTGAGTGTGTCGTAGCGGCGGACAGTCCCGGAGCTGCTTTCTGACCGCGTTTAACCAGTTAAAGAGAACGTTTAGCTCGTGTGGAAGGGGGCGTGGCCTCGATTGAAAGTTTACACTGATAGGCTGAAAGGAGGAGGAGCGTTTCCTCTGCGTCACCACAGGACATTCTCCTTTAGCAAGAATAAAGTTAGAATACCAGATTATTAATGTCCAAAATAAATCAGTAAACCCTTTATAACTTTTTAACAAACCTGGGCGTTAATAAAACCTCTGTTAGACGATAAAGACTGTATTAATCAAGCTTTCATGCACTCGCTGACACAACACACCTTCACTTCCTTTGAAAGCCTGTCTATTAAAATCATTCATCCAGCCACACACAAGAACATACTGTCATTAATTGATCTATATAGACCTCCAGGACCATACTCAGAGTTTTTAAAAGAATTTAGTGAATTTGCTGCAGACGTAGCAGTGATAAAGTAATAATTGTAGGAGATTTTAATATTCACTTTGAGAAGGTAGATGATCCCTAACACCAGATTATTATCTAACAGATCCAGAGGAGTTAGATAAATTAACCAACTGTTTACATAATAACCTCAGATCAACATTGGACAATGTAGCACCACTTAAATATAAAAAATGAAGACACCCCATGGTACAACGATCAGACTCGTACCCTAAAACAGTCAGCATGAAGGCTAGAACGGAAATGGCATTCCACTAAACTGGAAGTGTTCCACTCAGCTTGGAAGGACAGCCTAATTGACTATAGAAGGGCTCTCACTAGAGCTTGTTCAGATTATTTATCCACAATGATCGAAAAGAACAAAAACAATCCCAGAGTACTTTTTAGTGCAATCTCAAAACTTCATAAAATCATAAAATAAAATTAGACAGTTTGTCTTCTGGTGTGGCTGATATAGAACAAAATATAGATCTAGAAGAAAAGTTGGAAAGCTTTCACCCACTTCCACAGTCAGAATTAGAGAATTTACTCCTCAAATTCTGCCACCTGCTGTTTAGATGCAATCCCATCAAACTTATTTAAAGACGTGCTGCCAGCTATAATCAAACCTCTCTTAACAATAGTAAACTCTTCTCTTAGTTTAGGTTACATACCTAAAGCTTTTAAAGTAGCAGTCATTAAACCACTGCTCAAGAAATCAAATCTGGATCAGAGTGTACTGGATAATTACAGACCTATTTCTAATTTACCATTTATATCTAAGATTTTAGAAGTTGTGGCCCAACAACTGTGCAGATACCTGCACAAGAATCACATATATGAAAAATTCCAATCTGGATTCAGGCCTCATCATAGTACTGAGACACCAGTTAGATTGCAAATGACTTCTTCTTGTTTCGATCATGCTGTGTCCTCAAGTTGTGCTTCTAGATTTAAGTGCAGCATTTGATACAATAGATCACACTATTCTCCTAGAAAGATTACAAAGTGTGGTCAGAATCACAGGGACAGCCCTCTCGTGGTTCAGATCTTACCTAACTGATGGGATTCATTTGTAAATGTATGATTTCTCAGTTATACCTAGTTCAGTAGCCAAAAATCTTGGTGTCATAATTGATTCAGATTTATCATTTGACCAACACATAGGTAATATTACTTTAGACCACTTTTCTTCTCATCTTCTAATATTTCCAAATTAAGAAAGCCCTATCTCATAATAATGCTTAAAAACTGGTGCATGCTTATTACCCTCAAGGTTAGACTACTGCAATGCACTATTGTCACATGTTCAAGTAGGAACCCACAGAATTCGTTAGTTCAAAATGCTGCAGCCAGGTCTTAACTAAACTAGGTAGGTAATTTGGACTACATCAGTCCAATACTATCAGCACTGCACTGGCTTCTGGTTAAATTCCGAATTGAATACAAAATTCTTTTATTTACATATAAAGCCCTACATGTGCTCGCTTCCTGAATACGGCAGGATCTAATTTACCTTTTATGAGCCACCACGATCACTCTAGATCACAGGGTTCTGCTTCATTAGTTCCGCCAGAGAATTCATGAAGGCTTCAGCAGGGAAATATTTTCTTCACAAAAGTGCCCCCCAGCTTCTGGGAATAATCCACCAGATAATAAACTGACTCAGACACTGTTCCACCTTCTAAGCTCAGGCTGAAACTTACTTGAACCAGTGTAGCCTGGTAATTAACGTCTCAGCTTAGTTACAGGCTGCAGATCCAGGGGTTCATGGGCATAGGGATTTATGGTAACCGGGATGTTGGTGCTGCCGCCTGACTCCTTCGCGATCACTGCAGCGTGACTGTGGACAGTTAGATGCCAATGCTTCCAGGATGCTCCATGTTTATGTTATCTTTCCACTCACCTATTGGACTCTGGTAATGTTTACATTCTCTGTTCTCTTTTTAAATTTCAACCACCTCATCTCTTTATCTTTTCTGAGTTAACAATGACCCACCAGCCTGAACTGATTAGGTCCTAACCCTCAAGCTCTTCTGCCCCATCTGAGAAGGACTCAAGCCCATGTTTACATTGGCTTACCCAGCTACTGACCTGGACTAGTTTCACCCTGCCATGGACTAGCTGCTAACCCACCATCACCAACTGTAAATTCATTGTCCATAAGAGAACTCAACATTACTCAGTAGACCAGTAATAGAACAGAGATGTAGGAGTCCAGTGTCCCACTATGTATAAGTAGTTTGGATTTCCAGAGGTGGATGGGTCCTCCCTTGTGAGCCTGGTTCCTCCTGGGTTTCTTCCTCCAGCTGAGGAGTTTTTCTCGCTGTGTCGCCATTTGGCTTACTCATTAGGATCTACATTATGCTTTGTTCCTTGCTTTCTTTAACCTTTTTTTATTTATTTATTTATTCTTTAATTTTTATTTCTGTAGTTGCTCTGTGACAACTTCAGTTGTGAAGAGTGTCATAAAATACATTTTGATTTGACGGATTAACTACTGGCCTTGAAGAGCTATAAATAAATGCTGCTCCCAGAGGCAATTAGTCATGATTTGCCTCCATGAGCTGGCAAACCCTGGTCTATCAAAATTAATGCCCTGAGAAAACTGGATTGTTGAATGAAGTGTGTTTAAATCTGCTGAAGGTAGACTTGAGAAGGGTAACTTGGTCCACAGAGAAGGCTAAAACCTTCAGGACTCATATATCCCTCTGCAAACCATACAAACAATAAATAAACTATAGGAACAATAGACCAAAGCATTATACACTTCAGCAAAAATAGTTCTTTAAAGTACTACATACAAGAGGATCATTCAATTAGGAAAATAACATTTACAGCAATTTAAAAAGGAAAATATTTTGAGCAAGTTTGTATGTACACAAATTGAAAATCATACACAAATTTATTATTGCATGAAGGATTTTTAATTTCAAATGTAAGTGGAAAGGAATGTGAATAAATTAAAATGTACATATGCATTTACACATAAATTTGAAAATTGCTCCCTGTCTTCTGTTGTCTGTCTCCTCTTCCCTGTTCTCTGTCTGTGTTGCCTGTTCCTCCTCTGTCTTCTTGGCTCTATTTTCGTTCCATTCCCTCTGCTTTCAGCCGGTTCTCTTTCCCTGCCCCTGTCTCTGTTCCTTGTTCCGCTCTCTGTTCTTCTTCCTGTTCTGTCTTGTTCCTCTGTTCTTTCTTCCCTTGTTATCTGTCTCTGTCTCCTGTTCCATTCTTCAGACTTTCTTCCTGTCCTCTCTCTGTTCCCTGTTCTCTCTCTCTCCCTGTCTTTGCCTCTGCTCCCTTCTTCCATGTTCTCTGTCTTATTCCCTGTTCTTCTGTCTTGTTCTCTCTTCCCTGTCTCTCTGTTTCCTTGTTCCTCATTCCATTTTCTGTTCTTTCTCACTGTTCTGCCCTGCTCCCTGTTCTATTTTCTTCCCTGTCCTCTCTTCCCAGTTCTCTGTCTCTGTTCCTACCTGTAGTTTTTCTGTTCCCTGTGTGTTCTCTTTTCTCTGTGTGTGTGTGTTCTCTGTTCAATGGCTGTGTTCTCTTTTCTCTGTTCTCTCTCTGTGTTGTCTGTTCCCTGTCTGTAGGAATAAATACTATTAAATAGATACAAACTCTTTACTGATAGAAACATTTTTACAGAACCAGTAACTATTAAAGCCTTTACTACAGCAGTAAAAGCCACTGAACCCTTTACTGCAGAATCCATTACTATAGAAACATTAAGACAGTACCTTTACGACAGAACATTTTAATACAGACCCTGTATTATAGAACCCCTTATGATACAAACTATTTACAATGAGAACCCTTTGCTACAGTCACATTACTGAACACACAGAACCTGTAATAGGAAACTCTTACTTAAAGTACTCATTTAAGTTAAGTAGAACCCTTTACTACAGAACAATTTACTACAGAATCCTTTACTACAGAACCCTTTACTACAGAACAATTTACTCGAATCTCACACAGAACCCTTTCTCTTACTGCACAAACCTTACTACATAAATCCATTTACTATAGAACCCTTTACTGCAGAACCATTTACTGCAGAAGCATTTACTGAACAAACCTTACTACAGATGTCACGGGGCGCAACCCAGGTGGAACTTAATTTGAAAACCCACCTGAGTTGGGAACTCAAATTTTAATCTGGACTCAAATGCAACAAGCGGGGCTTATGAGTGCTTATGGAGAACTTAGGGGAACTGAGAAATGAAAGGGTTAACAGACAGTTTGCTGAGGAAAGGAAGGCCCAGCGATCTTGTACTGAAGCATGGCACCTGCATTACCGTTTGCCGGTAAAAATTCATCACTGGGATCATGAAGATCCTTACAGCGGATAGGTGGATTCACAGACCAGGGGAAGGGCTGTGAGCAGGGTGAACAGAAAACTGCTTCTCAACTGAGAAGAAAAACAAACTCAAAAGGAACTCAGGGAGGAAATAATACTAAAACAACTACCTTCAAGAAAGAGTAGAAGGACAAACTAAAAGTCTTTTTCTTTTATTTTCTTTATTTTTTTGTTCTTTTCTTTCTTTTCTGGTTAGTCCCTTTTAAAGAGTGAAGGAGCCCCCACTTTTATGATGTAGAAGAAGGGAGGAGAGAACTCACCCCATTAGCTAGCGATATTAGAGGAAAAGAAATGTTATTAAAAGAGGATGAAACACTTCCCAATTTTGGAGAAGGGAGAGGTTGAGAAGGGACAAGATACCAGAAATTACCAGCAGCATCTCAGGAGGAAATTTACCCCAAGAAACTGCAAGGAGTGCGAAGCAGGAGCTGCTTAAATAGACGGACCACACCTGAAGTCAATTAGGCTTAATATCAGGTTTTTGCAGTCGCTGAGCGCCCCCTGGTGCAAGACTCCTTACAACAGAACTCTTTATTATAGAACCATTTACTACAGAACCTTTTACTGCAGAACCATTTACTATAAATACATTGACTACAGAACCCATTACTACAGAACCATTTAATACAGAACCCTTTACTACAGAACCAATTACTACAGAACCCTTTACTGCAGAAACCTTTACTGCAGAAACCTTTACTACAGAACGATTTATTGTAAAGCCTTTTATTGTAAAAATGTTTACTACAGAATCATTACTATAGAACCTTATAGATGAGAACCATTTAAGTACAGAACCCTTTTACTACAGAACCATTTTCTATAGCACATTACAGAACCCTTTACTATAGAACAATTTACTGCTGAAACCGTTTATTACAGAACTATTTAATACAGAAAACTGCAGAACCATTTAATACATAAACTCATTACAGAATTTCATTATAGAAATCCATTTACTACAGAACCTCATATAAACTATTTACTATAGAAACATTACTACAGAACCCTTTACTACAGAACAGTTTAGTACAGTACAGTTTAGAACAACACTTCATTAAAGAACCATTTACTGCAGAACCATTTACAACAGAACCCTTTACTGCAGAAACATTTACAATAGAACCTTTTACTACAGAACCCTGTACTATAGAACCCTTTACTACAGAACCAATTACTACAGAACCATTTGCTTCAGAACTATAGAACCCCTTTTATTAAAGAACCCTTACTACAAAAATCACATTATAGAACCCTTTACTAGCATCACTAACTATAGAACAATACTAAAAAAATCATTTACTACAGAACCCTTTACTGCAGAACCATTTACTACATAAACCTTTACTTAAAAAAAACCCTTGACGACAGAACCCATTACTACAGAACCATTTACTAGAACCCTTTTACTTGCAGAAACCTTTTTACAGAACTCTTTTGATAGAACTCTAGTGCAGAAACCTTTACTACAGAAACCTTTACTACAGAACAATTTATTGTAAAGCCTTTTATTGTAAAAATGTTTACTACAGAATCATTTACTATAGAACCTTATATTAGAGAACCATTTATGACAGAACCTTTGATTACAGAACCATTATAGAAACATTGCTGCAGAACTATTTTCATTAGCAGAACAGTTTTTCAAGCATTACTCCTTTATTATTATAGAATGCTTACTACAGAACCATTAACTAAAGAACCCTTAAATACAGAATCACGAAAGACAGAACCTTTACTACATAACCATTTACTACATAAACTCAACAGAACTATATGTTACAGAACCAATTACTACAGAACTCTTTAATATAGAACCATGTACAACAGAACACTTTACTGCAGAACCATTTACTATAGAAACATTACTACAGAACCTTTACTACAGAATCCTTTACTACAGAACCTTTTACTACAGAACCATTTACTACAGAACCATTTACTACAGAAACCTTTTACTATAGAACCATTTACTACAGAACCCTTTACTATAGAACCCTTTAATAGCTAGAACCATTAATGCAGACCCTGTACTATAGCAAAACCTCTCTAATGCAGAACCAATTAATATCATCCAACAATCAATCAAAATACGAGAAGCGTCTTCACAACCTCTGCTGTCACATAGTGCTCATTAAGAAATGAAACTAAGGAATAAACAAATAAAACAGAAACAAAGTATAAATGATAGATCCTCTAGTGAGTGTTTCTACTACATGGCTTAAAGGTGGCAAGGAAAAAGCCCTCAGCTGGAGGAAGAAACCTGGGAGGAACTAGCCTACAAGGGGAGGAACTCCATCCTCCTCTTGTCAAACTATTACTTTTATACATGAAGTTAGGGACACTCAACTCTACATCTCTGTTCTATTTCTTGGGTACTCAAGTAATGTTAATTTTTCTGCAAAGAACGTTTCACTACAAGAATCACTAGCTTCAAGTATACAGAGAGGAGCAGCAGGGCTAACAGACTGGTGCAGAAACAAACAACCTATCCCTAAATCAAAGTGGATACAAACCAAAGAGATGGTTAGTTGACTTCCAGAAGAGCACCAGGAAATCATCACTACCACTGAACATTAACGGCTTCCTGCAGTGAGATTTTGAGGAACACAAAAGTTCCCTGGTGTTCAGCATAGCAGAGAACCTCACCTGTCTCTCAACACCGCTGCTTATAACAAAGAAAGCCCAGCAGCGCCTACTTATGAGACTGAAGAGAGCTCACTCTTCCACCACCCATCCTCACTATGTTCTACAGAGGACGTATAGAGAGCATCTGAGCACCTTACACACATCTGGTTTGGGAACTGCACCATCACGATCAAGACCCTAAGCAGCGATAGGGTGGCAAGAGCAGAAAAGATCATCGAGTCCTCTCCCCTCCATCAGTGACACTCTACACCTCTCGCTCCTCGCAAAGCTACCATTGTGGATGACCCAACCCATCCTCACACAGTCTCTCTTTCACTTGATGCCGTCCGCAGACGACATACCGAGCATCCGAGCCTCCACCACCAGACTCTGCAATAGCTTTGTTCACCAGGCAGTCAGACCTCAAAACTCACTGAGACAGAGCTGAAACTGAACTCTACACCATTCTTCACACCTGCCACATAACCACACCAACACAAAATACTGGACTGAAACCACCCACCCCTACACACACATACACACACATACACACATACACACACACACACACACACACACACACACACACACACACACACGGCAATATAGAGAGACTGGATCATCCCCATCCTATCAGCAATATTTTGTTTCATGCACCAGGAACTACACTTCACCTCAGTAACTGCTGCTATCATGCACATCTAGAGCGCAGATGTTACATATCTCTTGCACCTATTCCTGCCCATTCATCTCATACTTTTGTACCAATCGGTATTGTACTGTCCTGTCCTGTTCGTTAAACTGTTCTCTGTTCACTATATTTATTGTATTTATTGTAAATTGTTTGTACTTTATGTCATTCAATTGTATTGCTGCTCCATGTTGCACCTTGTTCTCGAGGAATGCAATTTACTGCACTGTGTACCGGTACCGCTGTAATGACAATAAAAAGCCTTGACCTTTGACCTGACCCTTGGTGGACATAATATTAACAGTAGATTTCACAGTTGGTGATGCAGGGTGAGCAGCTAGTCCATGGCAGCAGGAAAATAGTCCAGGTCCAGTAGGTGAAGATGGAGAGCCAATGTATACTTGTATCAGGGGAGCTTGGAGTCCTTCTCAGGTGGGGCAGAAGAGCTTGAGGTTAGGACCTAATCAGTTCTGGCTGGTAGATCATCGTTAAAAGATAAAGAGATGAATTAGTTTGAAATTTAAAAAGAGAACAGAGAATGTAAACATTACCAGAGTGTGGTGAGTGAAGGTAACATGAACATGGGAGCATCCTGAAACATTGGCATCTAACTGCTCCACCGTCACAAACCAGAGTGATTGCGAGAAGGAGTCAGACGGCAGCACCAACATCCCAGCTACTATAAATCCTTATGTCCATGAAAACCACTGGACCTGCAGCCCTGTAAATTCAATCTAAGACACACGACCAACACACTGAACGCAAAGCCAGCCTAGACTTGAAGACTGAGACAGTATCTGAATCTCAAATATTATCTGGTAGGTTATTCCAGAGCTAGCGTGATTTATAAGAAAAGACTGTTTCCCCTGCTGAAGCCTTATGAATTGTGGGAACTAGAAGCCAGCACCCCAGATCTGAGTGGATCAGGGGTGGCTCATAAAGGTAAATTAGATCCTGTAAGTATTCATGATTTGCCCGTAGGGTTTCATGTAAGTAAAAGAATTTTTGTATTCACCCGAATTTAACCAGAAGCCAGTGCAGGCTGGTTAGTATTGACTGATGTCAAATTTTCTAGTTTTAGTTAAGACCCTGGCTGCAGCATTTGAACTAACTGAAGTCTAAGTTAGTTTAGGTTCCTGCTTGAACAACCTGACAATAGTGCATTGCAGTAATCTAACCTTGAGGTAATAAAAGCATGCACCAGTTTTTAAGCAGTGTGCAAGGATAGGGCTTTTCTTAATTTGGAAATATTACAAAGATGGAGAAAAGTGGTCCTATAATATTAATGATAAAGGCTGGTCAAACATAAATCTGAATCAACAGACACCAAGATTTTTGGCTACTGAATTAGGTATAACTGAGAAATCGGCCAGATTTAGCATCAAGACTGATCATTTATTTCTTGCAATTTTAGGACCCAAAAGGAGGACCTCTGTTTTGTTACTATTTAGAAGGATGAAGTTATGCTTCCATTCAAGATTTTATGTCTTATGCAGTCCTTCCATTTTCTCTTTAATCTAATTTTATCATCAGGTTTGTCTGATATATACAGTTGAGTATCATCTGCGTAACAGTGAAAGTTAATGCCATATCTGTTTATTACAGTGCCAAGGGCTAGCATGTAAATAATGAACAGTAGTAGTCTGTAAATAGAACCTGGTGGGGATTCCATATTCTTTCAGTGATTGGAAGACACATCCTTTACATTACAAATTGAAACCCATCAGTTAGTAAGATCTGAACTAATGAGATATTGTCTCTAGATTCGACCACTTTGTAATCTTTCTAGAGAATAGTGATCTATTGTATCAAAATGCTGCACTTAAATCTAGAAGCACAAGCAGGGACACACAGCCTTGATCAGAGGCAAGAAGGAGATCATTTGCAATCCTAACAATGTCTGTCTCAGTACCTGAATCCAGATCGGAATTTTTCATATATGTGATTCTTGTGCAGGTATCTGCACAGTTGTTGGGCCATAGCTTTTTCTAAAATCTTAGATATAAATGGTAAATTAGAAATAGGTCTGTAATTATCCAGTACACTCTGATCCAGATTTGCTTTCTTAAGCAGTGTTTTAATAACTGCTACTTTAAAAGCTTTAGTTTTGAAACATTACTTGAAACATTACTACAGAACCCTTTACTACAGAATAGTTTATTACAAAAACCTATATTAAAGAACCCTTTACTACAGAACCCTTTACTGCAGAACTACTTACCATTGAAACATTTACTACAGAACCTTTTACTACAGATGCATTAACTAAAGAACCCTTTGCTACAGAACCAATTACTACACAACCCTTTACTACACAACCCTTTACTACAGAACCCTTTACTGCAGAAACCTTTACTACAGAATCATTACCATAGAACCATGTACTTCAGAAAACGTTACTACAGAGCCCTTTACTACACAAACCTTTAGTTTACAACCATTTACTACACAACCATTTACTATATAACCCTTTACTGCAGGACCATTTAATATAGAGCTATTTATTACAGAAACCGTTACTGCAGAACCATTTACTACAGAATAGTTTAGTACAAAACCCTATATTAAAGAACCCTTTACTACAGAACCATTTACTACAGAACCCATCACTGCAGAACTCTTTATTACAGAACCCTTTACTACAGAACCCTTTACTCCAGAACCATTTACCATTGAAACATTTGCTACAGAACCTTTTACTACAGATGCATTCACTAAAGAACCCTTTGCTACAGAACCAATTACTACACAACCCTTTACTACGCAAATCTTTACTACAGAACCCTTTGCTACAGAACCAATTACTACATAACCCTTTACTACGCAAACCTTTACTACAGAACCCTTTACTGCAGAAACCTTTACTACAGAATCATTACCATAGAACCATGTACTTCAGAAAACTTTACTACAGAGCCCTTTACTATACAACCATTTACTACATAACCCTTTACTGCAGAACCATTTACTATAGAGCTATTTATTACAGAAACCTTTACTGCAGAACCATTTACTACAGAACCCTTTAGTACAGAAAACTTTACTACAGAACACTTTACTACAGAACCCTTTACTACAAACCCATTTATTATAAGACCCTTTTCTACAGAAAGATTTACTACAGAACCCTTTATTAAAGAACCCTTTACTACAGAACCCTTTATTAAAGAACCCTTTACTACATAACCCTTTACTGCAGAATCCTTTACAGCAGAACCATTTACTATCAAAACATTTACTACAAAACCCTTTACTACACAACCATTTACTATAGAACCCTTTACTACAGAAACCTTTACTACAGAACCCTTTACTGCAGAACCATTTACTACAGAAACATTTACTACAGAACCCTTTACTACAGAACCATTTACTACAAAGCTGTTTATTATAAGACCCTTTACTACCGAAAGAGTTACTACAGAACCCTTTATTACGGAACCAATTATGATAGAACCATTTACTACAGAACCCTTTACTGCAGAACCAATTACTACAGAACCATTTACTACAGAACATTTTACTATAGAACCATTTACTGCAGATCAGTTTACTAGAGAACCATGTACTACAGAACCCTTTACTGCACATCCATTTACTATTGAAACATTACTATAGAACCCTTTACTACAGAAACCTTTACTGCAGAACCATTTACTACAGAACCCTTTACTGCAGAACCATTTACTACAAAACCCTTTACTACAGAACCATTTACTACAAAGCCGTTTATTATAAGACTCTTTACTACCGAAAGAGTTACTACAGAACCCTTCATTATGGAACCAATTACTACAGAACCCTTTATTACAGAATCCTTTACTACAGAACCAATTACTACAGAACCCTTTACTACAGAACCCTTTACCACAAAACCATTTTCCACAGAACAATGTACTACAAAACTATTTAGTACAGAACCCTTTTCTGCAGAACCATTTACTACATAAACTTTTAGTACAGAACCCTCTACTACAGAAACATTTACTGCAGAACCCTATACTGCTGAAACATTTACAACAGAACCCTTTATGACAGAACCCTTTACTGCAGAACCATTTACTACAGAACCATATAATATTGAACCCTTTATTATAGAACCCTTTACTGCAAAACCCTTTACTACAGAACCCTTTACTAAAGAATAATTTACCACAGAACAATGTACTACAAAACTATTTACTACAGAACCCTTTTCTGCAGAACCATTTACAACATAAACCTTTACTACAGAACCCTTTACTATAGAACCATTTACTGCAGAACCCTATACTGCTGAAACCTTTACTACAGTACCCTTTACTACAGAACAATTTATGACAGAACCCTTTACTACAGAACAATTTCGTACATAACCATTTACTGCAAAACCATTTACTTCAGAATCCTTTACTACAGAGCCCTTTACTACACAAACCTTTACTATAGAACCATTTACTACAGAACATTTTACTACACAAACATTTACTACAGAACCTTTTACTACACAAACATTTAATACTGAACCATTTACCACATAACACTTCAAAGCAGAACCATTTACTCCAGAATCCTTTACTACAGAACCCTTTACTACACAAACATTTACTACAGAAACATTTACTACAGAACTCTCTAATACAGAAGCATTTACTATATAACCCTTTACAGCAGAACCATTTACTATACTGCTATATACTACAGAACCATTTACTACAGAACCATTTACTACATAAACCTTTACTACAGAATTATTTACTATATAACCATTTACTACAGAACCCTTTATGATAGAACCCTTTACTGCAGAACCATTTACTATAGAACCCTTTACTACAGAACCATTTACTACAGAACACATTACTACAGAAATATTTACTACAGAACCCTTTATTGTAAAGCCTTTTATTATAAAAACCTTTAGTACAGAACCGTTTACTATAGAACAGTTTATTATAGAACAATTTATGACAGAACCCTTTACTACAGAACCATTTACTGCAGAACCCTTTACTACAGAATCATTTACTACAGAACTCTTTATTACAGAACCATTTATTACAGAACCATTTACTACAGAACCATTTACTACAGAACCCATTACTGCAGAACCATTTGCAACAGAACCCTTTACTACAGAACTCTTTACTATAGAACCATTTACAATGGAACCCTTTACTACAGAACCATTTATTACAGAACCATTTACTACAGAATCCTTTACTACAGAACCCTTTACTACAGAACCCTTTAATATAGAACCATTTACTGCAGAACCCTTTACTACAGAAACAATTACTTCAGAACCCTTTACTACAAATCCATTTACTACAGAACCTTTTATTACAGAACAATTTACTACAGAACCATTTCCTACAGAATCCTTTAGTATAGAAACATTTACTACAGAACCCTTGAATATAGAACCCTTTACTGCAGAATCCTTTACTACAGAACCTTTTATTAGAGAACAATTTACTACAGAACCATTTACTACAGAATCCTTTAGTATAGAAACATTTACTACAGAACCCTTGAATATAGAACCATTTACTGCAGAACCCTTTACTACAGAACCCTTTACTACAGAAACAATTACTATAGAACCCTTTACTACAGACTCCTTTACCATAGAACATTTTACTACAGAACACTTTACTGGAGAATCCTTTGCCACAAAACATTTGACTACGAACCATTTACTACAGAACCCTTTAATGCAGAACCCTTTACTACAAAATCTTTCACTACAGAACTCTTCACTGCAGAACCCTTTACTACAGAACCATTTACTATAGAACAATTTACTACAGAACCCTTTCCTGCAGAACCATTTACTAAAGATCCCTTTACTGCATAACCATTTACTACAGAACCCTTTACTTCAGTACCCTTTGTAATAGAACACTTTACTACAGAACCATCTACTACAGAACCCTTTAGTATAGAACCATTTACTACAGAACCCTTTAATATAGAACCAATTACTACAGAACCCTTTACCATAGAACATTTTACTACAGAACATTTTACTGGAGAACCCTTTACTACAAACGTTTTTGCTACAGAACCATTTACTACAGAACCCTTTGCTACAGAACTCTTCACTACAGAACCCTTTAGTACAGAACAATTTACTACAGAATCCTTTACTACAGGACCCTTTATTATAGAACCCTTTACTACAGAACCCTTTACTAAAGAAGCCTTTATGATAGAACCCTTTACTATAAAATCATTTACTACAGAACCATTTACTGCACACCACTCATTTCTACAGAACCCTTTACTACAGAAACATTTACTGCAGAACCCTTTACTACAGAACAATTTACTACAGAACCTTTTATTTCAGAACCCTTTACTATAGAACCATTTACTGCAGAACCATTTACTACAGAACCCTTTATTACAGAACCCATTACTATAGAACCATTTACTGCAGAACCCTTTACTGCAGATCCGTTTAGTACAGAAACCTTTATTACAGAACCATTTACTACAGAACCTTTTATTACAGAACAATTTACTACAGAACCATTTACTACAGAACCCTTTAGTATAGAATCATTTACTACAGAACCCTTTAATATAGAACCATTTACTGCAGAACCCTTTACTACAGAAATTATTACTGCAGAACCAAATACTACAGAACCATTTACTACAGAACCCTTTACCATAGAACATTTTACTGGAGAACCCTTTGCTACAAACGTTTTTGCTACAGAACCATTTACTACAGAACCCTTTGCTACAGAACTCTTCACTACAGAACCCTTTACTACAGAACAATTTACTACAGAATCCTTTACTACAGAACCCTTTACTACAGAAAAAAATACTGTAGAACTCTTCACTATAGAACAATTTACTACAGAACCCTTTACTACAGATCCCTTTACTACAGAACCGCTCCAGTGCAGCAGGGGGCGCGGGAGCGGTCCGAGCTGCTTATTAACTCGCAGAGGTAGCGGGCTGAAATTCGGCGGGTAGGAGGAATGATTGTCTTGTAAACAAACCCCGGCTGTTCGATGGCGTCCGGGCTGAGCGGCGGCTCCGTCTGCGGAGATGATACGTACGTGGTGTGTGAGGGCGCGTCAGTGCTGCAGGCCGCCGGGTCTGTAGAGGAGGACGCAGACGCTCCGGCGGTGTTTCTGTGCGGAAAGTGCCGCAGACCTGTAGGAGACTCTCTGTGCTGGGCGGGCAGCGACGAGGAGCTCAACCAGATCATGCTGAAGAGTGAGTGAACAGCTTTCTAAAGTCATTTCAGAGTGAATATGAACAGACCAGAAACCAGCATGACCTTCATGGATTATATATACTAAAATAATAACAGTCTGTTTCTTAATGAACCTGCTCCCTCCAGCTAATGCCATTACAGTCTGAACACCCCCAGCAAGCAGTTGACAGTGGTAATTAAAAACTCCCTCAGAGCTGAAGGAAGAAATTTTTGGGAGGAACCAGGTTCACAAGGGGGTGGGGACCCATCCTCCTCTGGTCAAACCACACTGCCTCCACCATGCTTGACAGATGGCATTAAACATTGGTCTTGCATCTTTTCATTGTTTCTGTGCCTCACAAATGTGATCTGAAACTTGGCCTCATCTGTCCACAACACCTTCTTCCAATGTCCAATGTCTTTTCTCTTTGGACCATCGCAGTCTTTTATTTTCATTGGACAGTGTGAAATATGGCATTTGCTTGCCTATTCTGCCATGTAGTCAATCATCCTGATGCCATCTATTCATTGTTGATGCTTATATTGGTTATATATTGGCCATATTCAGTATGGCTGTCAGATTACAACCTGTGAGGCATCTTTGTCTCAAACTGTACACTCTAAAATGTTTATCTTCTTGCACAGTTGTGCATTGGAGCCTCTGACTCCTTTTTCTGTCCTTTGTTCAAGACGATTTATACTGTTCTCTAAAGGGAGTAGTAAACAGTGTTATTTTCAGTTTTTGCAATATCTCACATTGTGTAGCCTTTCTTAACACAACAATAGACTGGCGGGTCTCGAAAAAGTTGTTTACTTTTGGCCATTCTTGGCTTGCATGTAAGCAAGCAAAGAATGTCATGCTCCTTTTTTTTGGTCCTTTATTATTATAATGTTTTCAAGCTGTTCAACAAAATTGAAAAAGGGTTTCCAAAAAAATCAGTTATACTAATAACAT
Organism: Acestrorhynchus altus; assembly: GCA_034509495.1. Lineage (NCBI taxonomy): Eukaryota > Metazoa > Chordata > Actinopteri > Characiformes > Acestrorhynchidae > Acestrorhynchus > Acestrorhynchus altus. Next base: position 14,442,046 of record CM067519.1, read on the forward strand.
TCTGATCTTGGATTGGCAGCCATACCTGGAGATTGAGGCAGATGACTGAGTAATTGTTGATAATAGGTTTATAAAATAACTATAATTTTATATTTTACTGTACACGTTTTGCCTGTGTCAGTTGGAATGACACAACAGCACACCACACTTGCTATTCTAGTTCATCCCATATGTGTTTGGTGGGTTGAGTTCAGGCCTCTGTGCATGACAAATTCTTCCACACCAGACTGCAAAATAGAGGAGTATCATTAGTCATGCCACAGAACAAATTTGCTCTGCCTCAGGGTCCAGTGGCTGTGTGTTTTATATAGCTCCATCTAATGCTTGTAATTCTGTGAGGCTTACATGCTGCTCCCTGTCTATGAAGTACTCCATGACCCTAGTCTGTAAGTTTTATATTGTCTGACACTTCGTGTCTGAGTTGCTGTGGTTCTTAAATGTTTCCACTTCTGAGTAATACAGGTAAGGTTCAGTTGACCTTTGAACCTCTTGGAGGGAAGATATTTCACAAAATGACAGCGGTGGCATCCCATTACAATATTGTGCTCAGATTCATTGAGCTGTTTAGAATGAGAGTTTTTTTATACAAATGTTTGTAAAGGTAGATTAGATAAAGATAAACAAACTAGGTGCTTGATTTTATACACATGTGGCAATAGGACTGAATGAAACACCTGAATTCAACGATTAAGAAGTGTGTCTCAGTACTTGTTCATGTAGGTGTTAGTTTAAACATTTTTGCAGTTGGTAAAATTACTGTATAAGAGGTCCTGACAGGCTTTTGCTATAGTGTATGTATAATAAACAATGCTTAAATGAGGAAATAGTGTCCTATTAACTTTTCACAATTTTCAATTTCAGGGGTTAATGACAGTATTGTGATTGGAAAAGAACCATATGTCTCATGCACACCCAAAGAACCAGGATGGTAAGACTTTTCTCTTGGTATGATGTCATCCAGGTCACTGAATTGTGGAAGTAAGTTAAGGACACTGGAACAGTGCTGCAATCTTAAAATGGGTAAAAAATTCCATAATACTGATAACACACACTCTTTTTTGCATTTTGGTAGCCTAGTTTTGAATCTCTCCTGTCGTGGCTGTGGCTCCATTCTCGGGCTCTTGTATACATCAACACCAAGAGAGCTGGATTTCAAGAGGTCACTTTTCTGCTTTAGTGTCGAAAACATTGATAGGTAAACAGACAAGATTTCTTCAGCATTTTGTAACTGAAACCTTTTTCTTACACGTCTTCCTACACAAGTCTGCTACTAAGGTTTTATTTTTACATATGTATTAAAGGTTTTTTAAGGTGCTATTTAATTACATACTACTACTACTAATAATAATAATAATCATTTGAATGACCTATTAATGGTCCCTTTTTGTGCAGTTATGTATTAGGATCTGCTGGCCAGCAGGTGGCAGCAGTGGACAGTGAAGACAGGCCAGTGACATTAGAGCTACAAGAAACCATTGAGCAGCAAATGACAAAGGTAAACTCTTTATCTAACATTTGAATGATTTTGTAACTAATGAGTAATATGGGCTAATTTGCAGTAATCCTTCAGATCCTGGGGCGCAACACAGTTAAAAAGATTTTGGGTAATATTTTTGCAGTGAATGTCTAATTGAAGTATACAACAAAGTATCAGATTATGGAAAATAATACAATAAGATATAACATCATGGCACAATAGCAGATCACTTTGTGTCACTGTCAATTTAAATGTAACATTTCTTGGATAGAAAAAAAGTCAGCATTTATATTTGTCAGTTCTTCACTTTGACACAATTTAAAGAATACCTAATAGATTCACACTTTGTAAAATAAATAAATACAAATAAATTGAAATATTTAAAATTGGTCACACTCATGCTTAAACATTGTGCCCCCCTCTTTTCTGTAAAAGAAAGTACACACATATTTTGTCTATTCTCCTTTGAGAAGCATTGTTCTCTAGAGCAAATAAACATGTACCTGTAGGCATCATGCCTAATGCTACACATAGGCTAGAGGGGTAAACCCCCTAGCACTAAGCTGTAGAGCAGTGGAACTGTTCTCTGGAATGATGGTGCTCCATGCCTTGCTTTTGAGATGAGTTGGGGATTAGGTAGGATGGTGATCATCCAACATCGTGACTTCACTAATTGCTGAATACAATCAAACCACACAGTAATGCTCCAAATTTTAGTTAGAAGCCTTTTCTGGACAGTAAAGACAGTTACTCCAACAAAAGCAGGATGAACTCTTTTAAAAACACTTTCAGAAGAAACAATGAGCAGTGTCCCAATACCTTTGTCCGTATGGTATAATTTTATGCAGCCCTTGCGCTCAGAGTTGCTGAAAATGGATGGATGGATGGATGGATATGTGTGTGTATATGTGTGTGTATATGTGTGTGTATGTGTGTGTGTATGTGTGTGTGTGTGTGTATATGTGTATGTGTATGTGTGTATGTATATATATATATATATATATATATATATATATATATATATATATATATATATATATATATATATATATATATAATTTACATACATACATACATACATACATACATACATACATACACCAGACAATCTATGACCCTGAATAAGAAGAAGCAGATCATAAAAAGGATGTATGGAATTTCTGTAGTTCTAGTATAAAATCTAGTAAAAATGCTTCCTTGGACATTAGAGAAGGTTACTGCAAAAAAGCTGGATATGTTTTTTTTTTCTTTCTTTAAATAAATACCTTTTTTTTTCAGGGGGGAAAAAAACAATAATCAATATGCTGGTGTCCAAATACTTTTTTCCATGTATTGTATTGGAATGTATAATTTCAGTCTATAGCCCTTCTGAAGCTATTCTATTGTTTATTGCGTCGAAGTGTCGCTGACATGAATCCTTTTCCATTGATTTTATTGAAATTCATTTAAATGTTATTTTCCTTCACCTGAAAAGTTGACTTTTGTAGACACAACAGTAGTATGACACACAGTGTATAAATATATACTCTAGCCTTGCCAGGCTCTTACTCTCAGTACTTATCCTATGATAACATGTTTTTCTGTGGTGTGAGTGGACAGCAGAGGGCAGTCTTTCAGTGAGGGAGAGTTCTTTGTTAGAGGTGACGACGCAACCGTGTCCAGCAAACAAAGAGCCATTAGGACCTGCTTAAGAATTTTTTGCTCAAAATAGCAGACAGTGATGTCACTTGCAGATACCCGCCTTATTTTGAGATTTTTATTAACTTCATTTAGTTCAAAGACATTTTTAACAAAATGTCTACATTAAAATAATTGGGTGTAAACAAAACATACATTTTCTATTTTTAGATATATTGCCTTCTTAAAGACCCTCAATTTAGACATAATATAATCATATATTTATTGTGAACCTCCCCTCTGAGGGCTCATTGCTATCATCTGCCTTTAGCAATTTACTTTTCAGTGTGTTCATATGAATGGTTTCCATTTCATGTTAAACAATAATCCCTGCTGCTCTTTTTCTCTTTGTTCTTTCAGATCAAATCTCTGGCAGTGACAATAGGACAGAGACTCATGGAGATTGAGGTTGACCTCCAGACTAAGTCAGAGAGCTAATGTGAGATGTGCTTGGCTGAGCAATGCTCATGAAGTCTTGTGCGTTTTTCTTTTTTATTGATATCTAATGATATCTGTTTTCTATCTGTATTACTTCCACCTCCTCCAAGTATTTGTCATCACTTTCCTCATGTTGCCTGTTGGTTTGGCTGTTATCAAGCAACAGTAGACATGCACACATGCAAAAAATCAGACACTGAAGTAGTACTGTAGTAATTTATTAGACCTCTGTGGGTAGAGGAGGTTGGCCCTTTGTTCACAAAAGAAACAGACCTGTTTTTGTATGTGTTTTTGAGGTCTATTGTGGATATTATTAATTTCTTTCCATTTCCATGTTGAGATCAAGCTTATGTTGTTGAATCTCTTATGTTGAGTTAAAAAAACACTTGTCTTTTGTTTATTTTCCTCCCAGATTTTGTGCGATGTTTAACCTTTGGGATCAAAACAGTCCCGCCTGCACGTGCAGCTTCACTCATTTTCAATAACAAGTGGGTGTGTGGGGTGGTGGGATTTGGAGGGGTGTGGGGGGATGTGTAGGTGTGGAGGGAAGCTCATGTTCCTCTGCTCCTTTTTTTTTTTTTTTTTTTTTTTTTTTTTTTTTTTTTTTTTTTGTTTACATTTCCTGTCTAATGTGCCTAGCAACACTTTAGGCTGGCAGGCTTTAGAGCTGAGAGAGGAGGCAAGAAAGCCCCCAACCTCGAGTGTCAGGGTAGCATAACAACAACAGATTCGGATGTTGAAGGCAGTCTGCACAGACCAACCAGCGCGCTGTATCCAAGGTACAGCTACCATAGAAACAGGGCACACATGCCGCGCTGCTGCTGTTTCCATCGCGTCATCCGTTTCCTGGTCTTGGAGACAGCCAGCCAGCTCGCCCCACCGCCTGCCCGTCAGCCTGTGTTAGCGTGTGCGCTCTCTGATTGGCTGGGAGGGGTGGTTACTCCAGCCTCTAATCCCCCAGGGTGTTTTTGTTTCTCCTTCTCAACCATTCCCCCTGCTTTCTCTCTCGTTCTCCCTCCCTCTATCTACCCCCTCCATCTCTCCCCAGAACCCACAGCCCTCCCCAATATTGCTGTTCCCTTTATAAAGAACTAACCCTGAAAACAGGAGGAAAAATAAAAACAGGCAGCACAGTGTTGTTTACATTAGTGTTTTTGTATTGTGTATTTTCCCTGAGGAGAGGGATGTTATTCCACCACCACAAGGGTCCCCTTGTGCCCCTTCCCTGTGACCTGTGCTTCTTTAACAAAATGCGGGAGCTTTCTTCAAATAAATATTGTTAAATGAATTTGAATCAAATCTGTTATGCCTTTGGATCACTTAAAAGAGAGATTACAACCTCAGGAAAAAAAAAATACTCGTTGAAGTTGTATTGCTTCTTTTAAGAACATTAAGACATTATTGTAAATTCAGTGTCTGCAGGGTTCAAGTCCGCAATTGACTTGCATGCTATGGCTCAAAACCAAATAATGAGAACACACTGTTATGCAAATCAGCTAATCAATATCCCTGAGAAATAGATTTTGAGGGCACAGATCTTACTTAATCTTAATGGTTAAATTTGTAAGAAACTACCACAGCAAAGAAAATAAAAATCAAAGCACTCTATAAATCTGTTGCAGTGATTCAGTTTCAACTGTTCAGTGCCCAAATAGCATAAGTTCACTGGACAAAAACTTAGTCACCTGAGACTGATACCTAATGGCATATAATGCCTCCATGGGCATGAACGCCTGTACATTTTCAGCATTAACAGACACATTTGCAGCCTTGCGAGCACAAGAATTCCCAAGAATATTGGAATAGACGGACAGGAATACTATGTTCCATAGTAAGAGAAAAAAATGTTGAAACATGTTGAAGTCATGAAAAACATCATCGGCATTAGTAAAGACATGTATAAAAATACACCAGGGGAATGAATATATATATTTAATGTCTGCAGTTCCCTTACAAGTATTCTTTTTGAAATTGGATGTGAAGGTTCTGTGTTTACTTCTAAAAGCATTTTTGTCTAAAAGCAAAGCAACTTTCATTTACAAGCCATGAAACACAGTGTCAATCTCCATGTCTGTTAGTTTATGTATGTATCTTTCAACCACAATTCTGATTGGAATTTCCTGTAGACTGCATTTTGCCACTGACTCATATGAGAGTATGCTTTGATACACCTGCAAATTCAACTACTTCCTGGCATTTGGCCGGCCAAAATGCAATCACTCCTTTTTGACAGTCATTAAAATCATTATTGCCACCTTAAATATCTTAAGCAAGATGACTAATTTTTGCCACTGCTGGGCCACCGAGATAATTGCCATGCATACAAGATCTAGTTTTTAATCTCAAACAGATGCATACAATTTTATTTTAGAAATATTACAAACAGCTAAGAGAAAAACAATGACAAGGGCAAAAGATTGAAAAGTGGCATTATTTTCACACTAACTCTGTCTATTATGCCTTTTTTGGTACCTAAAATTCTATTCTTATGAAGAACATTTTTATGTCATTATTAGACTGTTAAATTTCCATCATTGTTAGAATATTTTACTTGAACATTAAGCATCCATAGCTTCTGCATTGTCTCCCCACTAGAACTGCAAAGACAGATGAAAGGAAAAAAGGACAACAGTATGACAATATCTCACCCATTATGACAAAAGGTAGGTATAGGTGAGTGGTGGATATTAGCCTGTTAGCTTAGTACATAGCATTTATAATATTCACCAAAATGTAGCAGCTGTTCATACTTAGTGAATTGTCTCTGCCTCTGCCCTGTGCCAGTCTTTCTGAAATATCTACATCAATACCACCCACAATTGATCCACCCAGAGTTTTTAAAATACTTTTATTTTAGAAAATAAAGACAAACTTACACTTGTTTGGCCTTTCTAAAATAAAGGTTTTAGATGAAAAAATAATGACCAAGCCAGAAATATATGTTTTTTGAAAATGTTGATGTGCAAGGTGAAAAATATTTACTAATTTGCAATAAAAGACAGAAGAAAATAAATTAATGAATGGAACTAAATTGGAATAAAAATGGTATGTAATTTATTACTGTCATTATGTACAGCTGGACTGAAAAAAAAACAGCAGAGAGCCAGTGAACTGCCGGCTTAAACAGGCCACATTGTGCTGCCATCCTCTCGCTGTCAAGGTGGGTCTTTGATGGTCAACATAGTTGAAAATCTGGTCATTTTGGTGCAAACACAACCCCTTTGCTAGGAAACATGTTTAACCATTTTTTGACCAGAATAGTCATGTTAGATGACCAGTGTGGTCATCCAGCTTGGTGTTCCTGGTCATGTTGCTCAACCAGCTTTTCTGGTCAAACAACATAGTGAAGCTTGGTCGTACTGGTAGTTTAGTTTGGTCAGGTTGATCATGCTTGTAGATCAGCTAAACCATGAACCTCTACGAAAAAACGTACTCTAAGCTGGCCAAGAGGTGAATTAGTAAACCAGACCAGGCTGTTTTTAAGCAGGGAGGACAGGCCAAAGCAGCTTGAGGCAACCCTGCCTCCCCATGTCTATATCACAGCCCTACTCCCATCTGAAGAAGGAACTGAGCAACACTATGAAGAATGACACTCACACTCTAATTCACTCCTTTCTGTCAGGAGGGATTTGTGTAATTTGTTCTAGCTGATTGGCTCTTTCACTTGTCAGTCAAATGCACAGGCAGTGGGTGGGGTTTTGGAACTGTTGGACTGAGAGAATTAAACTGTTGTAGTGACTAAAGTTCAGACTCTAAAACTCAGAATGTGGTATCGGACTGTTTACCATAGTTATGAGCACATTTGATATGTTAATATGTGTGTATCTTCATTTTGTTTGTTGTTTAGAGTAAAGCAGAAACAGCCTGTATGAGCTGAGTGAAGGACTGTGTATCTGAATAGAACTGTAAATACAGGACAGTGATGCTGAGAGCTGGACAGAGCTTGTGGTGCTTTTATTGTTAGAGAATAACCGTGCAGTATACTGTACTGGATTGTTTAATGAATCTACACTATATCACCAGTAGTTCACAGAGATGAATCATTTATGTACATTTGTGAAGGCTTAAAGGTTCAAGACTATTTCTTTTATTTGACCGAGTACTGGTTTTTATCCACCACTTACACCATTTAGTGTAGTAAAGTATAGTGTTCGTTTTGGGATAAACAGGAGATTTAGTGTTAAGTTTTATTCATTTTATTATAACATACCATGGTGAATTAATATTTTACATTAGCTTTTACGTTGGCTTTCCACCTTCCGGCTAGTGGACTTGGACTAGTTGCCCACCCTGCCATGGACTAGTTGCCCATCATCACCAACTGTAGAAATCTACTGTTAATATTATGTCCACCAGCGAACTAACATTACTTCAGTACCCGAGTAATAGAACAGAGGTGTAGGGGTCCAGTGTTCCCTAACTATGTATAAGTAGTTTGACCAGAGGAGGATGGGTCCTCCCCTTGTGACCCTGGTTCCTCCCAAGGTTTCTTCCTCCAGCTCTGAGGGAGTTTTTCCTTGCCACTGTCGTCATTTGGCTTGCTCACTAGGGGATCTGTTATACTTTGTTCCTGTTTTAACCTTTTTATTTATTTATTTATTTATTTTATTTCTGTGAAGCTGCTCTGTGACAACTTCAGTTGTGAAGAGCGCTATACAAATAAATGTAGATTTGATTTGATTTAAACTCAAAGTCAAAACACCAAAATACAATACTCTGTACCCAGGTCTGTGGGACCCAGGGCCCTGCCTGTTATTTGAAATATTTAGGCAGGGTGTTGCATAAATAAACAAAAAAGTCTCTATTTGGCATTTGGATTGGCAAAATCAACATCTTAAAGAAATTATAATATTAATAAATTATTTTAAAACAGCAGTAGAAGTTGTTGCTGGAGTTCAGAGCAACGCTAGACCTGTCAACCCTGACCCATTAAAACAGGAGAAATGGAAGACCTGTGCCTCTTTTGATGTTTGTAACAAAATGCATAATTAAGAAACAGTGAACAACATTTCAGAGATTTATTTACCATATTTTTTATTTTTAACATAAAGATTTAACTTTTTTAATTTTTTAAAGATGACAATGTAACTGTGCTAAATTATACAAAGTTAAGAATTCCATCAATGTTATGTAAAATCTGAGGCACAAATTGTAACATTAAATAATCATTATTTTTATACCTTGGTTTTGCACAACCCAGTTGGTACCTTTTATGGTACTGGTACTGGTTTTGTTTTGCTGTTCTAGACAGAAATTATGATAATTAATTAAAAAGATAAACAACAAATGTTCTTCTCCATGCAATTTAATTAATTTTGAGTTATTTGAAGACCTTTTTATTTAGCAATATTTGGGATCCTTCATTTCATACTGAGAATTCTGCTCCAACTAACAATAACTAAAGGAGATGTTAGGATTAGTAGTAAGAGTAATGAGATTAGTTTAGAAAGATTAGTTTTATGTCAAATTTGTACTTTATCAATATTATTTAAATTGGATATCATACAATGTTTGCCTCTTTGTAGGGGGCAGACGTTAAAATTAGTTAGCAACTATTATATTTTGCACATATAATGTACTGATTTGTTTAGGAATTCTGTCTCGCATGGCTTGAAAAAGAATTTAAATTGCTGATGTAAATGGGCAAATAAATATTCAGAGGTCAGCATTTTTCTGGTCATTTTGGATAAATCCCAGGTGTGTAAAATGTCTGGCTCCACCCTTGATTGTAAGGGATCCATGTTTCTTTAATTATTATTATGACATTTTTTTTTTTTTATCGGTAAAACAGAAGCACAGACCAATGTGCCTTGTATACTGGTCTTGTCAGTTTTTGCTGGTCTGGTGCTAGTTTAGCTGGCCTATGTTTTTCTTGCTAACGCTGTCCTGCTCACTTCTCCAAAGTCCCAGATTGCAGTTGCAGGGATGCCGAGCCCAGTGTAGCAGCAGTTCAGTGGAGCTTCGCAATGATTTTGAAGATGTTATTTTAAGGTAATTTTTTACACAATGTTGCTTTATGCAGAGAAACAAAATGCCAAAATTAGCAGGACATGTATTACAGGACTTTAAGTCCTGCTCCACCATCTTGCCAGCCTCTTCTAGAGGTGGGACCATTGTCCAGATGTTGGGGTGTGCAGTCCTTTGTTTCGAGGCTTTTATTTCAGCTGCTGTGCCAGACGCTGTCATTTTGATGAATGTGCTTATGCCCTGCATCTGCGCACTGCAACCTGCTACAGCTGAAACGCTGATGCTCCACACTTCTCAGTGAGATCGATACAAACTGCACACACACACACACACACACACACACACACACACACACACTCCTCCCCTCTGTTTAACCGCTATGGGGACAGAAAAGCTTATAGGGATAAATAATGAAGAAAGGCTGTCTGGAGCAAAGTATCCATTTGAAGCACTCAAGGAGTAACGTGGCCCCCCTTTCATAGCATTTGGCAGCATTCTGATCATATATGCACAATATGCTCAGATAAGTATATCACAATAACATGGTGTATCACAATAACAACATTTATCAATGAAATAAGTTGTTCACATATTCTTGTATATTCTAGTGTGTTTATTTTTTGGGTATTTTAGATTTATATATATATATATATATTTATTTATTTTTCTTCCCAGGAATAGTGTTTTTTATCTTGTAAATACATTGATATATTTATTTTTTTTACCTTTCCCCTACTTCTTTTATTGATTTGTTTGTGAAGACATTTGCGAATAATTTCCCTGCATGTTGTACTGTGTATAACTATGCGTGTGACAATTAAACAAACCTTGAAACCTTGAAATGGTCATACAGCTAATATAAATCTCTCCACTCATTATGAGTTGTACATATTGTAAGAAACCTTTGTACAAGCTTAACCCTGTTTACTCCTGCTTTTAACATGTGTATTTGGTGATTAGATCATGTTCATATTTCAGGCATTGTGAGATATGATGCAATCAATCAAACTACATTCAGATGTAAATAGAAATGCTTCTTAACCACAAGCGTAAACAGAAGGTTTTTTTTGTGTATGTGTCCAGAAAAAACTGAGCAAGTAAATTTGTTTTTAATTTGTTGTACTTAATGTATTTCTGTCACAGCAATGTGAGAAACAGCTAGTGCACCTAAAAGGTTTTAGTGTTGATAATGTCTGATTAGTAATATATTCAAACTAGTAATTTAATATTCAAATAATTTTAAATTCTGGATTTCTGATTTTTAAAATAGAAGTCAAAATAATCAACAATACTGAAATATTTCACTTTATATATACGTAATTAATATAAAACATAACAGATTAACATTTTTAATCAAATTATTAACATGAATGAACTTTTTCACTATTTATCTTCTCTTCTTTTTTTCTTTTTTTTTGAAATGCACTTCAGACATGTGACCTCCATCACTTCAGTACTAACATCCAATTGTCTGTTTTTCAGACACAAAGAAACTGTTATTTCGCTCAACTGGAAAAGCTCTTTGAAAACAGGATTAGTCTCAGTCGATTTCTAAGCCTGAACAGATTGACTAGGACAAGAGACCACTATGCAGCAAGAGGCCTCTGGCCTGTCGTTGACTCTAATGAAGGCCTTAGCCACAGTTACAGTCAGTAAAAGCTTATAGTGCTTTTAACACCCAGGCCACAGACTTTAAGCCACAGATTGGCATTGCCATGGTGTTGTCATTAACATCTGTTTTGCAGTGGTGCTTGGAGTTATTTACTCACTGTTTTAATGCTGTACTCTGTGTGGAGTATGCACAGTTCCAAGCAGAAATGCACATGAAGATTCCTTCACTTCTTGTGGGTTCTAGTGCTTGGGTGTGTATGGAGTCTGTTTAGTCTACAGCTATGCTAACACTATTGTCATTGTTGATATTATAATGTGCCGAAAGGCTTTCCTCAGAAGCTTATCTTTAATATTAAGTTGTGTTAATGTTTACACAGTAACCTTTGAACTTTACCCCCTTTATAGCCCTTTCTTTGTTGTGATATACACACAGATCACCATCATATCACCCAAACAGCTCTTACCAATCAAGATCTTTGGGTATCTGACACCAGCAGATCCTTTAAGTACTGTGAGTTGTGAGGTAGGACCTCATTGATGGAACCTCTATTAATGTGCTTAATGTGCTCATGATTTTGATGATTATAACTGACAATTAATGAAAATCACAAATTCAGTATCAGTATTCAGTAATTCCATTCACATTTTCAATGGAATTACTGAAATAGATCACTTTTTTCATGATATTCTAATTGTATGACCAGCACCTATATATGGAAACTATTCTTTGTGTTTGTTTGTTTGTTTTTTGGGGGGGTTTTTTTGGTTACAAGGTATTGTCACCCCATACAGAAGTAGTAAGCTCATTCATCTCTGTTTGGATGGAAATATTTTAAAAGATTCTTTTCTTTTTATTTATTTATTTTTTGATACATGTGGACATAGGAGACAAAGCTTTAGATAAATTCTACACAAACATTACAGGTGCATACAAGGCTGTCCGCCTTCCCCACCTTGGACAGTCTGACCACCTCTCTTTGTCCCTGCTCTCCAAGTATTTGTCACTCAGAAAACAACAATAAAGACAGTTAAAGTTTGGTTAGAGTGGGCCATTCCCTCTCTTCAATATCAGTTTGGAAACACAGATTTTGCTTCTCAAATCACCATGGACTGTCACACAGACTTGAACATGTATACCTCTATCTGTCATGAGTTATACCAAGCATCTGAAGATCTTTCCTAATCAGAAACCCTGGATGAATTCCAAAGTTCGATGCTGAAGCTGATTTTAACATGGTCTCCCCCACCATACTGGTCAACAACCACAGCAACCTGGGAATCAATGCCCCCAAGTGTAGCTGGATCTTGTACTTCCTGACCAATCTGTGAGATTGGGAAGTCACATGTCCTCCACCCTCACCCTGAACACTGCAGTACTGCAGAGCTGTTTGCTGAACCCTCTGCTCTTCTGTCTGTTCAACCACGAATGTGTCCCACTGCAGACATCCAACCTCATCACCAAGTTTGCAGATGAAACTACAATAATTGGCCACATCAGAGGCAATGATGAATCAGCCTAGAGGGAGGAGATCCAACATGTGATTTCCTGGTGTACAACCTTGTACTCATCATATAGAAGACCAAGGAGCTAACTTTGGACTACTGTAAAGCCAAAGACTCCCCTCTTTTTCCTGTCGACGTCGACGGGCTATGTCTCCAGCTCCAAGTTCCTGGGTGTCCACATCTCTGAAGATCTTTCTTGGAAAGTCAATACCTCGCGAATGGTAAAGAAGGCACAGCAGCGTCATTACTTTCTGAGGAGACTAAAGACTTCTATCGCTGCACCAAAGAGAGCATGCTAACTGCTAACCAGCAGCTCCACTCTGGCTGAGAAGAAGGCCCTGCAAAGGGTAGTGAAAAGAGCACAACATTATTGGTGCACAGCTCCCTGCCATCAGAGACATTCACGATCAGTGCTATGTTTGCAGAGCACACAGCATTATCAGGACTCACCTCAGCCACACACTGTTTAACCTCCCATCTGGGAGAAGATACAGGATCCAAAATCAGCCAACTAAGGTCCAGCTTCTGCCCATATACAATCACTCAGTTGAACTCCACACCCCACCTGAAACCCTTGCTCTTACTGCACTCACCAGATTATTATTATATATTTATTTATTCATTCACTCATAGAAATCCTCTTACCTGTCTTCAACTCACTTGTTCACTCTTAACTACAGAATACAACAATCTACATTTTGTATTTATTTATATTAGTAGCATAGGGCATATTAGGGAGCAGCCATGGCCTGGTGGTTAGAGAACCGGCCTTGTTACTGGAAGGTTGCTGGTTCAAATCCCTGAATTGGCTGGACATGACTGAAGTGCCCTTGAGCAAGGCCCTGAACTCCCCAGCTGCCCGGGTGCTGTGGATAGGGCTGCCCACTGCTCTGGGCAAGTGTGCTCACTGCCCCCTGCTGTGTGAAGTCACTAGTGTGTATCATTGTGTGTGGATGGGTTAAATGCGGAAGATTATTTATTACTGTGGAGGATACTTATTACTACTACTACTTAACATATTTTTATAAACACTATAATATATATATACACATGTATATAGTGTTTATATTGTGTTTATACTGTGTATCAATTTATACACCATACTTGACAATAAAGTTGAAATTATTTATCTAACAAAGCATTATACTTTTCTCTTTATTTTATTACATAATGTTGCATTTACAGTGTTCACAGTAAAGTTTTGAAGTTGAACAGCAGCCAGTGTGCTCATAGTAAGGTAATATGAATTATTACAGTTTGATTCAGGCATATTAGAGCATGTCAGACTGGTGGGACATTCCACTTTGAACTGTTGTGTACATTTAACATTTTTTGTTCTGTATTAGTGTTTGTTTAGATCTCAACAAATGAATTATTTTCCCCCAGTAGAAAAGTCAACTTGTATGGTGTTCTGTAAGATATGATTTCATCTTTTTCTTTGCTCTAAAATATCTTTTTTCTTTTGTTTCATTGTCATATTAATACTCTTAAGTATTGTCATAATATAACCGTGACTAATGTACATAACCCTCCACCGTGTTCTGTGCTAAGCCACTGGAGTCTTTGTCCAGATCTGTTTGTGTCACATGAGCCTCCACAGGATTTGAGATAACTATACCATCCTGTGTAAACAAAGTGCTTTGCTTTAGTATACTTCACAGCCATGAGTGAGGCCATAGCTCTTATCAGCTTAGCCACCCAGACTGATTTGGGTGTGGGGATATGAGAGTTTGTCTCAGGGTACCCCCACCTGCTTATATATCCATCTCATTTAACAGGGGTGCAAAAGTGTGTGTGTAGGGGAAGAGGGTACTGTTACAGCATAGCTGACTGGATTAAATGAGGCCTAGAGATCTTTCAGCTGTCACTCATTTCATGCTCACCACAGGTGCCTCATGGGAAAAGGACAGTGCAACATGACCCCCCTCCCTGTGTCACATTACAGTAAAAGGAAAGGAGTCTTTGCTTGCGAAATGTGGCCAAAAAAACCCACTGCACTGAAGTAATCTGCAATTGTGCACTTTTATTGTGTAATTAGAACTGCAAAAAGCCCTAGGCATTGAGTGGAAAAAATGTATTACACAAATATTTTTTAAGTGTTAAATATTAAATATTTAAAATCTTTCTTTACAGCATAAAAATCTCTTCTCACATAAACACATCAACTCGTTACAAAACCTTACAAAATGACCTTCAGAATTCAAAGACTTCAGTTTCAAATCCTTTCTTTGTCGCAGTACAAAGTGAGGTCTCCAAAATCTGACACAGAGTATTCCAAAAAAGAAATGTGTTCAGTGCATGCAAAAACATAGTCCATGTTGGAAAATAGTTAGTTAACAAACAGTTCACAGCCTTCTGTGCAAGTGAAGACTTTGGAAAGCCAACGGCTTTTTACCTCAACTACAGCATTGTGTGATGAGAGCAGGTTGAACACGATGTACGCATGAGACGAAAGACACTTCAAGTTCATATTTACAAGCAGATCTTACAATACATGACCACAATCATCCAGTGAGAAGAGACCAAAAAGAAAAAAAAAACATTTTGGCAATGTTCAGCACTGGGGACTATGAATATGTATGCACACTTGTCTACTTCACTCAACATGATGTGTGTTGCACAAATGATTATGGCCCCACCCCCTGCAAATTCTTCTTACTTGTTTCAAATGAACATAAAAATTGATTCATTTAAGGCTATACAACTTCAGCGACCTTCTTCATCTGAGGGAAGCAAAAAAAGGAATGTTAACAGTTACACAACAGGTTCGCAGCAAAGCTAAAAGGAGAAAACTTCACCTATGAAGTACAGCTAGACCTGAGTGTCTATGGAACTTGTGAGATGGAACTAGGCAGCAATTGCTCAACACACACTGCTGTTAACTAAAAACAGCTGTGACGCAAAGGTTCTCAGGCTATATTGCTTCACAGGAGCATAGAGGTACATGCTAATACTGTACTGGCAGTGGTGCAGCATCTCTTTGTGACACGTGAGTGGTGGAATGAAAAAAAGTCTTTATCTGCTCCTTGAACATGGGTTGCAGTGGTAGATGGCAAAAACTGCTTTATTGAAACAAATATTAAAGTCAGCATTCTTGATGCTCGTGGGTGCACGTCTTGGCGATGGACATGCCACTGGCAGTGTTGTGTAAGAGGTAATAAATCTAACACAGTGTTCGGAGCTGGAGTTTGCATGCTCTCTATAGGCAGGCATCCGTGCATATCAAGGACAGAAGTCAGCTTACTCCCCAGAGGATTTATGTTAAATCATCCAGTCATGTTTGAAACCTTGGTGCTTCAGAATGAATAAACATTGGTGGTGAAAACCATTACTGCATACAATTTCTATGTGTGTTTTAAGATTTATTAAGGTTAGGGTTCAGTCAAAAATGCTAATGTTGGTTAACTGAAATGGAAATCTATAGCCACATTAACATGTTATGTTATTCCTTTATCCATATTTACTTCAGAAGATGAACTGAAGTAAGTTTTGTAAATCAGCACAGGGTCTTGAGGGCCCCGGAGGCACAGAGCAGTGTTTGCATGTGGTATGGAGTGGGTGACTCCACCTCCACTGCTGGTTCTGGCCTAAACGGAGGCACTTGAAAGGTGAATGGGGGAACCTTCTTCTTCAAAATTTGCCCGATGCCCATTGAGGGGAACTTGCTTCGGTGCTGTGGGCTGTCTGGTTCATCACTGCCCCCACTGCTAGACTCTGGGGGGCTAGGTGTCGGCCAGTCTGTGGTGGGTGGGCTCTTCTTGGGCTGAGGTTTGATGATGAGTACTGGGGGGCTGGGGATGGTGGCCTTCTTCAGGTAGGAGCTGTCTGGTTGGAAGGCAGACACATGGCGAGGTGGAGAGAGAGCACCGTTGGTGAGCTTGTACCAGGGAGACGGAGGGGCTTCTTTGCTAGGCTCCTTGCTCGCTGAAGCCCAGGAGTGAGCACCCAGAGAGGATGGTGGTCGGGCTGGGACATCCACAGCCTTCACATTTTTGGAGCTCTCCTTCTGGGGTGGCTGGACATCCAGGCGACGGGCGTCTTGGGGAAAAAGAGGATGGATCTCCAGGTATTCGAGTGATGAAGAGGCTATACAGCCCCCTTGTCCTGAGTAAGCTTCCTTGAGACCGGTCATTGCTTTAAGAAGCCCTGAGAAAAAGAAAAGCTCATTTAGTACTGTCTAAATACAGAAAAGTTAATAATACCTCATACTTCCAAACAGAGCATCATCTGTCATAAGATAAAACATTAAATGTTTATTTTTTTTTGCTGCTATGGACAGAACATTCATCTTGGACTTCTAATATACTACATTCACTCCATGTACTTTATGCAAATGTCCACTGCAGTTCATTAAAACAAGGAAAAAAACAGGAAAATTATGTTTTTGGAATGCACTACTGCCCTAAGTCTCCCCATACATAAAGTGAAATCAGAGTTAGTTTTCTGGGAAGATGGGCCTATAAACAAACAGAAACAAGTTTTTGGATCCTTGTTTCAAACTGAATTTAAAAGACATCTTAGCAGTGTGACTTGATAAGTGTTATCATGAAAAATAAGAAATGGATCAATGAATGAATGGTACAGCCTGATTTTTTAAATCTCTAGCTGACTGCTCAATACAGGAAAGTCCTTAAGGCTCTGCACTGATAAGCAGCACAAACCTGTTCCACATAGTGAACATTTACTCCTTGTCACAGTGTAAGTGACTCTCAGGAATAGGTTAATACTACAGAGTTAGGTTTGTCCAAATCATAGAGATAAATTATATAGAGTATTATATTAAGTATTTGGAAACTTCATTCATTGATTGTTTTTTCTGAAATCAAGGGTATTAAAAAGTGTATCCAGCTTAAGTTGAAGTAACTGTCTAGGCTTGCTACTATATTTTAGACCATTGCTGTAAGGATTTGATTGCATTCACTGAAAAAGCACAAAGTAGGTCAAGATATCAGATGACTGGATGTCCAACTCACAAAAATATTAGATTGAGCACAGTCATTCCAGAGAACACATCTCAATACCATGTCTGATATAAGTGTGCCAAACAGGATCTTGTTGATCTGCTCCAGAAAGTCCTACTTGTGCGCATTTGAACAGCTGTGTCAAAAACAGGTGCAACTTAAAAGTAGCTGAATGGATTTATTAGGGTGTCTAAAAACATTTGGACATAGAATGTATTTCCTGTGGGCTATGCATTAGTTTTTATGTGATAATTGTTTTTCAACTCATTTCTTTGTGTGTGTTTTCAGGTTAAGGCTCAGTTGGGTTTAGATTTGATATCCATTTGACCCCACACCTGTTTTTTGTTTCTTCTCCTTGGTGGGGCCTTTGCTCACAGCCAAATAGACCGGTGTCTGTTTAGGAGGGATGGTGATTTTTTCAATATGTTTCCTCCACTGGGTCTGGAACAATTCACTCTTTTTCTCCTTCTCCATACTGTATTGCTTCTCCTGTGCAGACAGAGCCAAATCAGTTAAAGTGGACAATACAAAACCCATTTCATTACAAAACATAGGATCACTGCCTGCATCCCTATATAAACCAACTGTAAACACACTACATGCGATCCGTTTGATGTATGCTAGCTCAGATCACGCACAGAAACTAAAGAAGTCACTTGACGTCAGCTAACCATAAACAGCACTCACTCACCCGATATTCTTTGGACAGTCTCTTCATCTTCTTATTGAGGAGGAAATAAACAGCAAGAGTGTGACAGGCTCGATTTGTGAGAACAGCACTGAGGACTTCACTGTGCTTGTAGCCCATTCGCTCAGTCATGTGCAGAAGAACCGTGTGGTTAATCTCTTCTATGTGGATTCTAGGCAAGAGAAAAACAACAATTATCATCAGAAAACTATTGAAACTATATATCATCCAACACAAAAGCAAACAGAAAACAACAGGTAACTTACCTGTTCAAGTAAGGAACTCCAGTGTGTGGGTTTCCCAACTGCAGCCATGAGTCGGCCATAACCTGGTGAATGTTGGGCCTCTTGGCAGGGTCAGGTTCTAGAAGGCTCTTCAGTAAACTAACTGAAGCTGTGGACAGACAAAAATGATGAATGATAAATACACTGGACTGCCTAAATCTCTTTAAATCAGATCTGGTTCAATGACTACCATGAGTATCTTATTATCTGCTTCATTATCCACAGTCACTAAGATCAACAAATCTATAGTTTACCATCACTGCACCCCTCAGCAGTGCTTTATAGACAGACACATGCTCAGTGTAGAAGCACTTATCTACCATGCTCTCATGAAGTTTTATAGAAACACATGACCACTTCATTGGTCAGATAGAACAAAGCCACAGTGTCCTAACTCTGTCCAGTAAGATCTAATTAACTGACTTGCCGCATCCACAATGTCTTGTTAAGTAAACTGATGAGAAGACAGTCCTGTGTCATTGATAAATACCTCTGTTACATAAGGAGGCTAATCTTATTTCAGTACTGAATCATCTTGTTGTTATACACAACAATGACAAATGTCTGAGATAATTCCAAACCTATTGCTAAGATGCTGCCCTGTCAATTAGGAAGTTGTTTAGAAATAAATGCAAAACCGCAAAATGGCAATAAATAAAAACTCAGGTCTCAGCTCAGATGCTTAAGAACCTGTATAATTATATGTGCTCAAGAGAATTAAAAACCTTTACTCAATGTCATTTTGGTACAATATTATTGGACCATTTGTCTTGAAATTTTGACAGCATTCGAGGAAATTTAAGATATCTTAAATACATCGCTAGTCATAAACCACATGTTTTTGTTTGTGGTTATCAACTATTTACTGACTTGTAACCAGAATCCACTATGCAAATAGTTACTTTTGTTCATATCTTTTTGCCCAATGACTATATACGGTGTAAGACAACCTTGACTTTAAAAATGACACCAAACTAAAAATAATCAAAAAACATAAAGATAGAGACAGTGTGACTGCAGCCAGTAAAGACTTATACTATTAGTGACATCAAGAGATTCAATCAGATTTATCTCACAGCTCCAGATGAACATATGAGGTAGTGGGCACCAGCACGATAGAAGATTTTAGGTCCATCCTTTCCATTTAATTTAAAGTCAGACTCCATTCAGACAGACAGAATAAGAGGAGGCTCAACCAAAATAAAAACCTGGTTAACAATGGCTTCCTTCATCTGAAACCTTTAGAGCGTGTTGCCTATTAGGTTCTAATTCACAGCCTGATGGGAGACTTGGATTTTTCAGGCCAGGAAATTCACTGGAGACCATGGGCCTCTTACACTATTGTACTACAGAAAAACTGTGTTAACACTAAAATGTTGTGTTGTTAAAGAAGGTTTAAGTGTACCTGATGAGAGTGAAGCGGGTAGAGGATTCATGTCTTTATCTACCATCCTCTGGTGCAGGGCTTTGAGGCTGAATGGCTCAACTGTGAAGGGGAGGGTGCCAGTGAGCATGGCATACATGTTGACGCCGCTGCAGTGCAAAACATACTTATTATTTTAATGAAGAATTGATTTATGAGCATTCATCAAGAGGTAATCTATATGCATTGGTCTTTAATAGGAGAGAAAGGGAGTTAAGTGAACTCACATTGACCAGACGTCTACTTTGGGTCCATACTTTTTCCTGGAGAGCAGCTCGGGTGCAGCGTAGGCTGGGCTCCCACACTGAGTGCTGAAGGGGTCTGAATATCCTAGGATTCCTGCACAATTGCTCAGTCCAAAATCTAAGGGAGAAGAAAGGAACATAGCATTGGTATTTTGAACCAATTTGACAATGCTGCCTTAGCTGGGGTTGCATAGGGAAGTCTTTTGCATCTTACTTAACAGCTGTCTGTCACACACAGCTGTTAAGTAGGATCTCTGTATGCTGAGGCAGACTTCTGCAGAGGTGAGAGATTGTTTGGTTTTAATGAAATACTGATTGCTCAAATAGTCACATTCCAAAGATGGCCATTTCCTTGTGCTCTTACTTTATATTATTAGGGACTGATGTGGGTTACTCTTGTGTATTGAAAAGATTGTGTCTTTGAAAACAAGTCGTGGTAGGAATAAATTAACATTGTCATCAGTTAGCAGCATTTAAGATTTGAGAGTACCTTTACTTACTTACCTATGAGCTTTATGTTGTCCTGTTCATCCAGCAAAAGATTTTCAATCTTTAGGTCTCTGTGGGAAAAAAAGAAAAATAATTGCTTCAGTTTTCTTTATTATCAAATCTCACTTGACCGTCTTCGACGGATAACCTACCAATAGCATTTCCCTATTCATGCTTTTGACAATATGGGTCAAAGAGGGTGATTTTGAAGCCTATTGTTTTTTGGGGAGCCTCTGACCTATAGAAATCTGTAAAAGCCATCTCAGATCCTATTTAATTTAGCCCGTATTCAACACTGTTTCCTCAAAGATTAAAACAAAACCCAACATCAAGTTTAGGAAATTGATCAAGCTAAGCTGGAATAAGCAGTAATTTTGTACAATAAAAAGTGTGCTGTTTTCACATTTCACTCTTTGTACATTTTAGGTTCTCACCTGTGTACCACCCCAGCCCTGTGCAGGTGCTCAACAGCCATGACCAACTGGCGAACATATTTCTGTGCCTCTCTCTCATCAAGCCGCTTCTTCTCATAGATGTGGTTCATGAGGTTTCCTCCTGGGCAGAGCTCCATGACAAGGTAGTAGCTATTCTCAGTTTCCAGGATGTCCAGTAGCTGCGTAATGTTGGGGTGGCGAATCATCTGCTGGATCTGGCCTTCCCGACGGAGGTTTTTTGTAACATACGAGTCCTTTTTGGCCTTTCTTTTGTCTATTACTTTCACTGCCACCTAGGAGACAGAACAGTGGAGAATATTACACTCTAAGCATGTCAAAGAAGTTGGCAAAGGCATAGCAATAACAAATGAGTGAAAAAAGCCTCATTTAAACTTGACCAGATTCTTATTTCACTCAAGAATGTTTGATCTACCTCCAGTGGTACATTGTTCTACACTGAAGTGCATGGAGGTGGGGGTTGTGTGGCAAGGGTCTGGACAAATGCCTAAATAAAACACCCAAGTTCCCAAACCCCTTGTTATTATTATTATTATTATTGTTATTATTATTATTATTATTATTATTATTATTATTATTGTTGTTGTTGTTGTTGTTGTTGTTGTTGTTGTTGTTATTATTAATATTATAAATTATAAACTAATAAACTGGACTTTGTGGAATATACAATTTATAAGTGCAATAATAATGTGCAATACCCCCTCCTACAGGACACTTTTCATGCACTATTTATCTATATTGTATATTGTAATATAGTCTTTTATATTCTTTATATTTATATACTGTTTTTCTTTAATAAATTATTATCTTATCTTTCTACTCTTTTCTGTACTGTACTGATGCTGCTGCTGGAACCTTAATTTCCCTGAGGGAACCCTCCCATGGGATCAATAAAGTTCTATTCAATTTAATCTAATTGAATCTATTATTATTATTATTATTATTATTATTATTATTATTATTATTATTATTATATAATATTTGCTATTATTTTGGCTATATGTAACTTATTTTTTGTAACATATCAGAATGTCAAATATATATATATATATATATATTTGACATTCTGATGTATATATTATATATATATATATATATATATATATATATATATATATATATATATATATATATAATTTATAAACTCTATGCAGATTGTTATCTATTACATATTTTTCTATTCTTTCTTTTTAATGTGTTTAAAAATGTATATCTGTATATATTGAGTTGCATTTAAAATTGCATGGGAACTCTTTCTTGCTTCTATTGTTTGGGTCTATGTTCCCTTCTGGATCCATGAACAATACCCTCATGGTAATTGTTCTACTGCTGATCAAAGTACTCTCAGCTCTATATTGTATGGACTGAAGACTGTGACCAGCCATGGCATAACAAATCATCAAACAATGAAAGGGGCTATGATCAAACAAGTCATAACATGATGAATGATCAAATAATTATATCAGTTAGACTAACAGAAGGAAAGTGGTTTAAAGTGCTCCCACTGCAGATACAAATTCAAACAGAACACTGTCTGATCTTGACCAGTCCGCAAGAGAAAACTCCCAGTCTCACCAAAGAGGGGTCTAGGGGGGTACAGTACGATATGAGGGTGGTGAGAAGAGGGAAAACAGAGGGGGGCAACGTTGTTTATCTCGACTTCAGACAAAGGGGGTTAGGGTGAAAGTGGGTTACGTATGATGAAAACACACAGCAGAAGCATGTGCAGCCTCTCACCCCACCCAAGCCCCTGTTTATCCCCTCCTTCTCCTGGTGATGTCAGCTGGTGAGGGCGAACAAGGAGACTGTAGCACGAGGCTCACACTCCTCTGTGAGATTTCCACCGTTTGCATCATCATTGAGAAAACTGAGAGAGAGCTTCTGCCACAGCAACAGTGAAAGGGGCTGTAAGGGGGCTGAGCTTAACCTCAATATGCAAAACTGAAATTTCAGGTCAGTCATTCAAAAACAGAAGCACTGGTTTTCTCCCCCTAATATGTAAATTGATGAGCTGCACTCAGTGGCATGCTAAACAAAGAGTGCCACCAGGAGACACCTGAACATACCACTGCCACACTGGACAAAAGGAGAGACATGCATTTGACTCTGTCCTCAACAGAAATAATAACCTTTTTGTGATCTGAGCTGAAAATCACCCACATTAGTCTTCTACCCCTAAACTAACCCTGTCCATCTAGAAATTCCAGTGCGAACATTTGCTCAGCAGTGGAAGGTACTCAAATACTAAAAATGTATCTTCATTAATAAACATCTTTCAGTTCAGTTTGAATGGCAGTGTCTGCTTTCTGGGCTAATCTAAGATTAATACAGACACCTAGATCTAAATAAGCTACACTGGATTCCCTCTGTCATCTAATGTGACAGAGATGTGAGGATCATCTACTGGTGAACAGGTCCGTGCCCTGAACCACAAACTGTAATGGGCTTTCAGCTCATCAGTGCAGACCCGTCATCTGTACAGATTTATCACAGATTCAATTCTGTTCCACTAAAAGCAGAGTCGTGGCTCTGCGCTGCTGTTGTATCTAAATGAATGACTGCTGCTGAACAGAAGCACATTCCTCACTGCAGGTCACTCACACTAACTCACCTTCTCTCCGGTCAGAGCGTGCAGACCCTCACGAACTTTGGCGAAAGAGCCCTCTCCCAGTTTCCTGCCGATCAGATAGTTTCCCACCCTCTTGGTGTGGTAGAAGTTTCGGAGGATGTCTCCAGGCGGGCCGCAGCTCAGAGAAGAGGGCGGGTGGCTCTCCGGAGCCACGGAGGTCGGAGCTTTAACACCGAACAGCCGGTCCATGCTCATATCTGTCCCTGCCTCGGGCATCCTGACACCTTCAGTTCTGAACAGAGTCAGCTCACAGTCAGCCTGCCTCCAGCCACACAGGACATGAAGCAGAGAAGTCCTCTCACACACACACACACACCACCTGTTCACCTCAGACTACAGCTGGCTCTGGAGAGATGACGGAGTTAACAGCAGGCGCGAGATAATAGCTTTATGTAACGGCCGCGTTTAGTGACAGCAAACAAGAGGAAACTCGGAGCAGAAGACTGGAGAACCCATGCGAGAGCAGAACAGCAGCAGAACCTCTGAACCCACAGTCTGAACTGCAGTCTGAACTAAAGTCTGACTGTCTGCGTGCTGCTGCGGCTGCTGCTCGGCTCCGCTCGGGCTCATCTGTTGACAGTCGCGCTGCTGTTTCAGAGACTTACTTTCCCGGCTCGGCTGCGGGGCGTTTCTCATTTGCTCCACAGTCTCTCCCCAGTCGCTGGGTTGAAATATGGACCAATCAAAGGCCTTGAGTTCCAAAATGGCCCCGCCCATTTGTGAGCCAAGTCACGCCCATCCCCATGCTCTTCGAGACACAAAGAGCGTGTTGGAGGGCAGAATCAGTTTTACACACACACTGCGATTCAGCAGGTAACTTCACCACAGCCTGAGATGATGCCATAAAGTGTGCAACACGATCATTAACAAAGCTTGGAAGAATAAGAAAAGCATTGCAAAACGATGAGCAATGAGTAAATATTACTGTACGTATTGAGTATGAGATATTGTTCTACCCCAACAGCACACCTAATGTGAAAACTGTGAGGTTATAAAGGTGATTTTTCACATTCTTAAACACTCATACATTTAACGTAGCATGTGTTATTTTCTACTCATGTAGTGAAGAATTAGTAAACAGTTGTAAAAAAGCTTCACTTCACCATCCACTTCCTGAGCCACACCTCGTGCCGCTTCGTGCCGCGCGCTTGTAAACACGACCACGCGCTCAGTCACACACAGCAGGACAAGAAGATTAGGAGGACACACAGCGGTGACAGTGAGCAATGCAGCCAATGTCTTCTAGTATTTAAATGTGCGCTGAAGTGAAAAACCCCTTATCTTATCTTGGCATAGTTTTATAATGAGAATCTCTAGTTCTGTTGTTTTATTAGGCCGAAAGAAAGAAAGCATTGCCAAACCAGGCCTGGAAAATGAGCCAATTCCAATATAAAAACCATTTCACATCAGTCAATATATGTTTAAACACCCAAAATGTAAACAAACACAACCCACTGGAGGACCTTGTGTTGTTCATACTGGAGAGAAACATCACCGCCAGTACGAACCAGGCCTGTATCCATGACATTTCCTTTGCCACTGTCCACAGAAAAGGAGCTCACCTCATAATATTGTAAAAAAAATTTTTTTTACAAAGGCAGTAAGCAAGCTTGAGTGAACAGTTGTGGAAATGAAGTAAACATGGACAAAGTGGTTCATTTTCATCAGAGGCAGCAACTTTGAGCACAGGTGATCATCAAAAATATGTTGCAGGTGAGTCCACACTAATGACTAAGTTTTACTAATCAGTAGCTGTAATAAACATTACCTGTGATTAGCTAGATTAGATAGATGTCTGCTTAATCTTAATGTTAATAAAGTTTTACTGACAGAGAACTAAAATGATTTAGCACTGGAGCTTGTTAAAATTAAATCTAAAGGAACAATAGGTTCTACAACCAGATTGCATTACAACTTTATCTAATAGAAAGACACTTTTACATTCTTACATGTAATAATTACAACCAGAAACATCATGCTGTCATGTATCAGTCCTGTCTATCTCCTGTCTTCCTGTCAGGTCATTGTTTTGTGATTTCCCCATATGCTTCTGAGTACATGTGTTTTGTTTTGTTTTGTTTTGTTTTGTTCCTCTCTCCACTCTTGCTCCATCCATTCCCTTCTGTGTCTCATTTGTAACCCTCCCCTTTTCTTATCCAGTCCCAGGTGAGTATAATATTGTCCTTGTATTTAAGACCCTCTGTTTCATTCAGTCTTTGTCAGGTTTGTTATCCTATGTTTTTTTTTTGTGTGATTGTGTCTGTTTGTATATTTCCATGCATTTGTTTCCTTATCTAAGTACCATAGTTTGTTGATGTTTGTTTTGTATCCTGTTTTCTTTGTCATTAAATCCTGAAACCCTTCACGTACATCTTTGCTTCCTTTGTCTTTGTCTGCTCAGAACGCACAATCATCCCACATGCATTTTACTGAGGTAGGGACAACAGGTTAGAACAATCAGTGTTGTAAGACAAGCTCCCACAAATTTGTAACAAAGAAATGTGTAAAAATATGAAGATAGACATGCTAGATTAAAAATGTATATGTAGGAAATATCATTCACTGGAGTCTTTTTATGGCTTTCTGTCTCTATATTCAGTGGGATACTCATTGAGTAGAAGAGTGTTTCCCAGCCCTGTTCCTGCCTACACATTTTAGCTTTAACACACCTCTTGCAACTCTAAAGGGCTTGTTAATGAGCTGATTAGTTGAATCAAGTGTGTGGGGAGTAAAGTAAGCTCTAAAATAGACAGAGCAGGTGTGCCTCCAGGAATAGGGTTGGGGAACATTAGACTATAAGACCACAAAATAAATGATTCAATTCAATTCAAAATTTATTTTTATAGCGCTCTTCACAACTGAAGTTGTCACAGAGCAGCTTCACAGAAATAAAATAAACAAATAAATAAATAAATAAATAAATAAATAAATAAGAAAGGTTAAAACAGAAAAAAGTATAGATGACAGATCCCCTAGTGAGTAAGCCACATGGCGACAGTGGCTAGGAAAAACTCCCTCAGCTGGAGGAAGAAACTTTGGGAGGAACCACCCTCCTCTGGTCAAACTACTTATACATAGTTAGGGGACACTGGACCCCTACATCTCTGTTCTATTACTCGGGTACTGAAGTAATGTTAATTCTCTGGTTCATATAATATTAACAATAGATTTCTACAGTTGGTGATGGTGGGTGAGCAGCTAGTCCATGGCAGGTTGGAAACTAGTCCAGGTCCAGGTAGGTGGATGGTGGAGAGCCAATGTAGACATGTATCAGGGGAGCCTGGAGTCCTTCTCAGGGGCAGAAAAGCTTGAGGTTAGGACCTAATCAGTTCTGGCTGGTGGATCATCGTTAAAAGATAAAGAGATGAATTAGTTTGAAATTTAAAAAGAGAACAGAGAATGTAAACATTACCAGAGTGTGGTGAGTGAAGGTAACATAAACATGGGAGCATCCTGAAACATTGGCGTCTAACTGCTCCACCGTCACAAACCAGAGTGATCGCGAGAAGGAGTCAGACGGCAGCACCAACATCCCAGTTTACCATAAATCCCTATGTCCATGAACCACTGGATCTGCAGCCTGTAACTAAGCTAAGACATTAATGACCAAATGCTACACTGAACAAGTAAGTTTTCAGCCTAGACTTGAAGACTGAGACTGTGTCTGAGTCCCGAACATTATCTGGAAGGTTATTCTTTACTAACTGGCATCCAGTCTATCACCAACTACAAGCCCCCTTCACCTGCTTGTAATAGTGATGCCTGTCTCCCAGATGCGCTGAACACCTTCTACGCAAGGTTCGAAGTACAGAACCGCATGGCAGCAAGGAAGACCACACCACCTCCAAACAACCAGATACTGCGCCTCTCCCCAGCTGATGTGCGGAGAACTCTACTCAGAGTCAACCCACGAAAAGCCCCTGGACCTGGCAGAGTGCTCAGAGGATGTGCAGAACACCTCGCAGATGTTCTCACAGACATCTTCAACATTTCTCTGAGCATTGCCATCGTGCCAATGTGCTTCAAGAAGTCCACAATCATTCCCATGCCGAAGACCTCTCAAGTGTCCTGCCTCAATGACTACCGTCCCATTGCACTTACTCCCATCATCATGAAGTGCTTTGAGAGGCTGGTCATGAGGCACATCAAAAACCAGCTCCCCTCCTCACTGGACCCACTGCAGTTTGCGTATCTTCCAAACCGATCAACAGACGATGCCATCTCAACTGCACTCTACCTGGCTCTCACCCACCTGGACAACAAAGACTGCTACGTCCGAATGCTGTTCATCGACTTCAGCTCAGCATTCAACACCATCATCCCTCAGCATCTGATTGAAAAACTGAGACTGCTGGGCCTGAACTCCTCCCTCTGCAACTGGGTCCTAGATTTCCTGACTGAGAGACCTCAATCAGTCAGGATTGGAAACACCTCCAGCACCACCATACTGAGCACTGGTGCCCCCCAGGGCTGTGTGCTCTGTCCACTGCTCTTCACTCTGCTGACTCATGACTGTACTGCAAACCACAGCTCAAACTACTACATCAAGTTTGCTGATGACACAACTGTCGTTGGCCTCATCAGCAAGAATAATGAGTCAGCATACAGAGAGGAGGTGCAGTGGCTAACGGACTGGTGCAGAACCAACAACCTATCCCTAAACGTTGACAAAACCAAAGAGATGGTTGTTGACTTCAGGAGAACACCAGGTAACCACCACCTGCTAAACATCAACGGCTCTGCAGTGGAGATTGTGAGAAACACAAAGTTCCTCTGTGTTCACATAGCAGAGAACCTCACCTTGTACCACAACACCAGCTCCATAACAAAGAAAGCCCTGCAGCACCTCTACTTCCTGTGGAGACTGAGGAGGACACACCTTCCACCACCCATCCTCACCATGTTCTACAGAGGGACTATAGAGAGCCTGCATTGCTTGAGCACCTGCATTACTGTCCGGTTTGGGAACTGCACCATCACGGATCAAGATCCTACAGCGGATAGTGAGGACAGCTGAGAAGATCATTGGAGTTCCTCTCCCCTCCATCAGCGACATCTACACTTCTCGCTGCATCCACAAAGCCACCAGCATTGTGGAAGACAACAGTCTCTTCGTTCTGATGCCGTCTGGCAGAAGATACCGGAGCAACAGAGCCTCCACCACCAGACTCTGCAACAGCTTCATCCACCAGGAGGTCAGACTCCTCGAAACACAGAGACTGAGCTGAATCCCCCCCCACTCCTCACATCCACATTCACACAGGGACTGAACCGAACTGAACCCCACACCACTCCTCACCCACACAAAGACCACACCAAACACTAAGACTGGACTGTACCCACCCAGCACTCTACACACACACACTCAGCACACAGGGACTGGGTCATCCCCATCCTTATCAGCAATATTTGCTGCTCATTCAGAACCCAGAACTATAAATTCTCTACCTCAGTAACTGCTGTTATCATGTACATCTTATCCTCACCATGAACACTTTATTTCATTATACCGTTCGGTATTGCACTGTCCTGTCCTGTCTGTCAAACTGTCTCTTGTTTACTGTATTTATTGTATTTATTGTAGTGTTTGCACTTTATGTTGTCCTATTGTTTTGCTGCTCCATGTCGCACCTTGGTTCCGGAGGAAAGCAATTTCGTTACACTGTGTACCTGTACTCGGTTGTAATGACAATAAAAAGCCTTGACTTGACTTGACTTGAAACTGTTTAATTTGAATCACACACAAGGAAACAATGAGGTTGTGCCCTACTGATGGGATATGTGCTTGCAACCTCTAACTCTTTATTATTTATCACACCTTTGGAATTGACAATGGGACTCATGCTGACTCAAAAAATACAAAAGATGTAAACTGCATGGTTTTTCTATAGTTACAGTACAATTGCAGACCTGGCTAGATGAGTATGAGTACATTTTCTACTTTTGTTTATCCTTGCCCAACATCAAGTAGAATTACAGTGTGTGTACACCCCATGTTAGTATAGTGTGACTTGTTTTTGAGAGTAAAATGTGGATGTAGTACACTGCTCTGCACCTAACAAGCTGCAGGTATTACAAAGACTCAGAATAGTCTCAGACTCAGAGTGCAGTATAGTTTTTTATGTAGTTGTTGCTCCATCTGGCTGCTGTAATAGTCTTACAATGAACCTTTCAGTTGTCACATAGTAGTCCATTAAAAAAATAGAGTACAGTGAAAAAGGTTTTTTGATAACTTAATAAAAATTATATATTTCATCATTCATATTTTATATTCATTACATTTAAAGTGATATATTTCAAAATATTTCATTTTTGTTTTAAGGTTGATACTATGATTAGTAATCTAATCAAATTTAAATTAAAATGTACAATGTACATGATCAACAGTAAAACTGTTTTTAAAAAAGTCTGTCTGATCCACAGCTCCCTGCAAATGTGTAACTGTATTGAGCCACAACTATGTACCACTACATAACTGTCACAAGCTATGGTGTAACTGGGTCATTCTCACGAAATCCTGATTCAAAGGGGATCCAACCAGAAAATTTTCAAATGTGTTTAGAGACAAATTCTTTTTGAAGATTTAATATCAAGGTCTAAATCTACTGTGTCCATTAATTTAATAACATTTAACATCTTTTTGTGTGTATTTATTTGCATTTTAAAACTGAAGTCCACAAAAATATCATTAAAAAATACATATTTTTGCCAATTTTAAAAGCTAATTAACAACAATCATGTGCAATAGCTATATAAATCTATGTTGAGCGT
The DNA here is from genome assembly GCA_034509495.1 of Acestrorhynchus altus. Classification (NCBI taxonomy): domain Eukaryota; kingdom Metazoa; phylum Chordata; class Actinopteri; order Characiformes; family Acestrorhynchidae; genus Acestrorhynchus; species Acestrorhynchus altus. The sequence goes on from CM067519.1 coordinate 14,472,661, forward strand.
TTTTTTTATATATTTGTAATTTTTAACATTCTTCCTAATTTCTCTCATTACTGCAACATACTCGAGGATTTACAACTTGTTTTTTAGGATATTAAACTGAAACAAATAGGTTTCTTGTTTTTATTAAAAGAGATTAATTAACAAGTTTAATACATTATGTGTATACTATTAAAAACAAAATATGTCTATCTGATAATTAATTTATAAATAAACACCAATTTCTGTAATGAGAATGATGATTCGGAAATGAGGTTTAATATTTCGGAAAATTAGATTGACATTTTCAGTTTATACATTCACAAATAATCAAGGGATCACATGACTTGCATATTTAACATATAATAATTAAGAAAAGAATGTTTATTTTTAATGAACAAGTAATATTTTCAATGAACATACTTATCAACCTTTGGTCATAAAAGGAAGATTTCACATAGCCTACAGCACCATCAGTAAGTTTGAAGAATGGGGCTTTCGACACACATTATTCTGGGTTCTCAGTATGAAATCTTCTGTGAAGGGTATCAGACAGGTTCCTGGTAGAAACATCATCTTCATGCAGGAAACGGCTTACAAGTTTTCTTATTTCCCTCCTCTTATTGCTAATGAGAATTGTTTGGAAACCCTCTCTGATTTTCCTGGCCTTTTGCAGATTATTTACAGTTGGCCTGTTTATGATATTGTTCCTTGCTTCAAGTCTTTTAAATCTTTTTTGAGATTCTGTCATTCTTTAGACTTCTTCTGGAGTTTCTCTTCAGCATATCTTAATTTTGTGGAGTGTATGTTCCTACTGGTCCAATCGGGTTTAAAGATCTTTCTTCCGTTGGTGAGCAGGGATGTACCTGGGATGTGTTCTGTTAAGGATGTATGTTCTTCAGTTTATTCACTGTTTGACCTTTTGAGTTCTTCACAGTTTATTTCTTCATGCTGAAGGGAATTTTTCATTCTAACTTATTGAGGAGGCTGGGGAAATGTTTATGGCAGCACGTATTACAATCAGAAGTCATCTGGTGCAGACAATTTGATGAGATGTCTACTTTTAAACACGTGTAAGGTAGACCAAAGGAAGATGTTTATGATTTAAATGTATTATTTTGTTAACATTTACTTTGTTAATCAAAATTCCTCATGCCACCTCATGGGCTTGACTTTGTGAGAATAATCCAACTGTGTTGAGCTAGGGCTGTGTGCCACTGTCTAAAATTCTCATGCCACGAGTAAGTGCCACTGTCTCATATACCTCAGTAAAGTGCACGTAAATAAGAGTTTGTGAAAGAGTTTTTGTGGTGTGAAGGTTATGGTGTGATGGTTTGATGAAACAGGTGAGATGGGTTTTGACTGGCTGTGAACTGGAACAATGGGCTACTGACCATTTAGCAGCCTGGTGGCCTGGGAAAAGAAGTTGTCTCAGAACTGACTGATGATGTTGGAGCTGTGTCTGGGTGCAGTTGGGGGGACAGAAAGTACAGGAGCATCCAACACATCACCTTCAGCGATGGAGGTCGCCTCAGTGTTGGGCTGAGCAAGTTCACCAATTTTGCATACTTTGTACATTAAAAACATGCAAAAAAAACCCAAAACATTTATGTTTTTGTTGTAAAAACATGGGTTTTGTGAGGGCTTGTGTAATAATTTTCAGCAGGATTGGGGATTTGAGTCTGAAATATTCTGTAATAGTATGTAATATTAATTCCAGATTTGTAGTTTTTGATCTCTAAAATCGATTATGTCTAGTTTTTTAAGATAATTAATTTAATGTTTGACACCCTGTCCAGGGTGTCAAGACCGGACAGAGGGAAGCAGACACAGATGTAAGCACAGTACTATAATGGGATAAATGTCAAAAGCAGAGTCAAAAAATCCAGGTCGATAACAAACAGATGAGATATAACCAGGATGGACAAACCAGGGGCAAAGTAAAAAAAACAGGCAAGGATCAATAACCAGTGGACTGAATGCAGGACGAGACAAAAAGCCAAGGTCAGAAAACAGAAATGGGTCAAACGTGGATGGACTGATGCGAATGAACATAAGTAGCGCACTAAGGTTGCTAGGCACTGACCAAACAGAGAGGCTGGCTAAAATACTCTCCGGACCAGGTGAATGCAATCAGAACTCAGGTGATTACAAATGTGTGTGAGTCATATGATTGGTCAGGTGATGAACTGAGGGATTATGGGAAATGGAGTCCAGAGAGACTGAGGGGTGCATGACACAGGGAGTACTTCTTACTTGCAGCCAAAGGAGCCAGATGAAGCAGCTAAGAAGAACTGAATAAATAAGTTTCATGATTGATATTCAGTTATCCAGACATGACTGTTTCATTGTGCTACATAGGGTTTTGCTGTGGTTTTAGTTATCTAAATGCATTCTCTGCTTAATAACACCATACACAGATGCAATTTCAATGCTGTATACTAGTTCATCTAAAAAAATGAATATTGTTAAAAAGCTTGTTCATTCAAAAAGATAAACTGTCATCATTTATATTCATTACAAGTAAAGTGACATTTCACACCTTCTTGTTTTACTGTTCATCAGTATGGCTCATAGCTCCTGAAAAAAAAGAAATCTAGAATCTCAAAATATAAGAAAAATATATTAAAATTTGAATAGAATACTAATCATGGTATCACCTTTAAAACAAAAAAGCTTACATAACTTAAAATGTAATGATTGCAAAAACGCTGATTTAATTTGTCAAATGTTTGTCAATGCCACCGTCTTTCACAGTATTCAAACTTTTTGGGATGCATGTTTTTGGGCTTTGGAAAGAACAGTGCATTGAGCAGAGTTGACAAAAGACCCTGATTTGCAGTAGCATGGTAGTAGTAAGATGGTAAAGTACTGGGGTGTACAGGAGCAGGGACTGGCCTAGTTTTGAAGACTGCACTTTACACATTAGCCTCAGAAATAAAGCTCCTCACCAACAAACAACTCAAACTGGGACAGAAAGGATATCAATATAGTCAGATGAACTATAACCTTATTATTGCTTACACACACACACACACACACACACACACACACACAGAGAGAGAGAGAGAGAGAGAGAGAGAGAGAGAGAGAGAGAGAGAGAGAGAGAATCTGAGCTTTTCTCACATATGCACATTTAGTTTAGTAAAAATGTCACAGAAGCAAATCTTCGAGTAAGTTGGCAAGTAAGTGTATTTTTGTTCTTTATTCAGATTAAAGTCACCTACCTAATATTGAGTAAGTCCCCCTTGTGCTTCTATGATCAATTAAAAGCATAGACTCCACAAGGCCTCTAAAAGGTATTCTAGAGCATCTGACAGCTTCACATTAGCAGCAGATCTTTACTGTACTGTAAGTTGTTAGTCCGGTATCATTGTTTCACTTTTAATAGGTAGTGACCACTGCCTACCAGCAACACCTCACGAAACCTGCTTGGTGTTTTGAAGATGTTATGATGCAGTCATCAAGTCATCATATTTTGGTCTAGGGGTAAATATGACAATATGTAATTGAAATTTTCACAAAGTTGGATATCAGCACTGAACAACAACACATTACAGATTTATTTTCATATTTGGGAACAGAATAGACAGGCAATACAAAGAAATACAAATACATTTATCCAACCACCACAATAATTACATTGTCAAGTACTATGTCTTGGACAAATATGAGCAAAATCAAAAATTTTACCAATATGTCATGGAACACTGGAAAGTGTCATGCACTCAAAGTCCATGTCATTACCTTTAATTCTGGCCATAAACTTGTCAAGAAGATAAATTGTGGGTGGTTTTTCCATCAAGACACTTAATTAAAATACACTTATGAGGAACAAACAACAAACATTTTGTTGTTACATCTATTCCAAAATGGATTAAATTGTTTTCCATTAAAATTCTACACAAAATACCCCATGATGACAAAAAGAAAAGTTTGTTTGAAACTTTTTGCAAATTTATTAAAAATAAAAACAGAAAAATATAACGTACAAAAGTATTCACAGCCTTGGCCATGACACTCAAAATTTACCTCAGGTGTATCTTGTTTCCACTGATCATCCTTTAGATGTTTCTACTGCTTGATTGGAGTACACCTGTGATAAATTCAGTTTATTGGACATGATTTGGAAAGGCGCACTCCTGTTTATATAAACTCCCATAGTATGTCAGAGCACAAACCAAACCCATGAAGTGTAAGGAATTGTCTGTAGATCTCGTGAGAAAGGATTCCAAGACACAGATCTGGGGAGAGTTACAGGAAAAAAAATCTAAACTACATCATCTCTAAATGGAAGAACCATCAGGACCCTTCATAGAGCTGGCTGCCTGGCCAAACTGAGTGATCATGGAAGGAGAGCTTTAGTTATGGAGGTGACCAAGACAGAGCTCCAACATTGCTTTGAGGAGAGAGGAGAACCATATAGAAACACAATCTTTGCTGTACAGTTCCATAAAGGCTACCTCAAATTTCAAATTGCACTTTTTATCTTTTATTTTGATGACCATGGCATGCAATTGTACTGAGAACTGTGACTCAATCAGTAATACATTACACTTTACTCACCACTTCAAAACATGTATTACTCTCTGTTAAATATGACTAATCACACTATTTCTCTTTACACTGATATAATATTGAATGGATTTCCTGAAATCTTGCTGGAGTCTGCATCCAGCAATGGCAATGTCATCCAGACAAGATGTAGACAGTCATCCTACAACTTCTAAGTGGTCATGAACCAATACACATCAAGTGGCTCTGACAGATAATATTGATAGAAGATGTGTATATGTACTTTCCACCAGAGAGACAATCTTACTTTGCTCATAGACTCCAACAGGTAGTTCCTTAGAAGACACTTGCTCAATAAAAAGCCTCCTGGGCAAGGTCCAGAAACTTGTCGCTTTTTGCTAAAAAATCTATGCATGTTACAGTGGTCCTGGAGGAAATGCACAATCTTCAACATGCTAACATCACCTACTAGAAGAGCCAGTTAAAGATACCGAGGTCAGTCCTTAAAGTTCCAAATGATGTCTTTGCTGAGTTCCACTGCCCAATTCAGCTATCAGGTTATGAACTAAAAATCATTCAGGAATGAGGAAGAAGTCACAGACTGTTGTCAGGCAGAGAAATCTGCCACATCAATTTTGTTACTCCTTGTGTTAGAGGACTGAGATATGTAATCAATGATGCAAAGATGCCTGAGAACAAGACATTTGTGTGCACCTTACAAACTTCATTTAAAAGAAAAAAATTGAGCACATGAAATCCTTTCAGATGGTTGCAACACTTGATCCAATATTTAAACTACACTGATGTAATGGTGAAGAACAAATCATAATCAAAACTCTCCTCAGTGCAAAAGTTGAGTCTATCTGTCCAAAAGTGAGTGGCACCTCTGACATTAGTACTCAAACAAGGAAACACCAAAGATTATTTCCCTACATGCAGACTCAAACAACTGCTGTCCCAATTGTCACAGCCTCACATGAGCTCTCAGTTTACTTGAGCACAGGATGCCTTAGTCGTTCGGGAAAGAAAAACAAAATAATTCCCCAAACCTAGCTGTAGTTGCATGTAAATATCTGACTTCCTCTGCACCTTTTGAGGGGATATTTAGTGTTGCAGGCAAGATATTCAGACTAGAACAATGCCGTTTCAATGACAAAGCATTTGACCATTAAATGCAACAATGTTACCCTGTACTTTAATAAATGAGAATTGCATTTACCAAAACACTGTTTCATTTGATTATTTTGAAATGAAAATATTGCTAACTATTCAACATTAAGAGAATGTGTGCTTAATGTTCATGTCTGTACTTCCATTTAGAAGAAAAATGTATGTTAAAAGTATCAAATTCCCTGATATGTGATAAGAGTGAATTCATCTGAATTGCAATGAATTCAATTCCACTTCCTGTTATTCCAATCCAAATTCAATTCAAATTCATTCACTGAATTGAAATAAATAAAAGTTTGCATAGCCCAGGGCCAGAGGACCCTCTACCATATATTTGGGGAGTCCCCAACATGCATTTTGGCAAACTCAAAATTATTCTTCCTATTTTTCTCTGTAAAAGCATTTTCACTGGCCACTCTTCCATAAAGCTCAGCTCTATGGAGTGTATGGCTTATTGTGGTCATATGGGCAGACATGTCAGTCTCTGCTTGGGAACTCTGCAGCTCTTTGCTATCTCTGTGCTGCCTCTCTGATTAATGCCCTCCTTGCCCAGTCTGAGAGTTTTGGTGAGCTGCCCTCTGTTGACAGGCTTGTTGTGGTACTGCGTTCGTTCCATCTGATGATAATGGATTTGATAGTGCTCCAGGGGATCATTAGAGATTTGGATGCTTTTTACAAGTCAACCCTGAATTGTACTTTTCAACAACTTGCTCCCTGACTTGTTTAGAAATCTCCTTGGTCTTCATGGTGTTGTTTGGTTAGTGGTGTTTAATGGTGTTGCAGCCTCTGGTGCCTTTCAGAAAAGATGTGTATATACTGACAGATCATGTGACACTTGCACACATGGGACTTCAGAAGGTAATTGGTTTCACTAGAGCTATTTAGCAGCTTCATAGGAGAGGGGGTAAATAGATAACCACATGCCAATTTTCAGTTTTTTTATTTCAAAATATTTTTACATATCTATTTTTTTAATTTCACTTAACCAATTTAGAGTGTTTTGTGCAGACACATCGCATACAATTCAGAAAATTTAAATACAAAGCCAAAAGGGGTACTGTAAGAATGACCTCATCTTTAACCACACATAAAAGGATCTCTATTTATGATATAACTAAAGATTCTTTCAAGCTTTCTTTTAATCCTGTTCCAAAAAGAGGAAATGTTTTTCTTTGGGAAGCTGGAGCTTTGACAGTCTATGTTTAGCTTGTTTCTTTTGCAAAATAAAACTGTTTATGTGTCTTTCAAGATCATTAGTATTTTTTTTGTAATGTAGAGTAGTATCAACTGTAGAGGATATAGAACCCTATAAAGAATATTAATTCATTTCAATCCTGCCATGAAACTGGCATAAATCCATCTACCTAACTTTGTCCTTGTTCACGGCTTTAAGCACTAGGGAAATTTATGATTTAAGCTTTTTTAAATCTCAGGTATGCCCAAATAATTAAATCCATGCACAGACCACTTAAAAAGAAATGATGGAATGGAAGTCAAATCTTCAAACTTCCTGAGTGGAGTTGCTTTGGACTTTTCAAAATGTATCTTATAGCCTGAAAAAAAATTAAATTATTTTACTAGGTCTATTAAGGTGGGGACAGATTTTTTCTGGTTTGGAGAGGAACAGCAAAATATCTTCTGCATACAGATCTAGAATGCAAGTTCTTACCAATTTTAGTCCTTTAATACATGTACATAATGTAATAGATACTACAAGCGACTCAAGTGCCAAAGCAAACAAAAGAATGGATAGACAGCAACCTTGCCTAGTGCCTCATTTAAAATCAAATGGTAGGGAACGCAAGCCATGTTAGGCCTGTGGCCTGACGTGAATGATAAAGTCTATTCATCTTGTGAACTTGTCTCCCAATCCAAAGCAATGCAATATATCAAATAAGTATTCCCATTCCACCTGATCAAATGCCTTCTCAGCATCCATAGAAATAACTAACACTCTACACTGTGCGATCTTGCAATATTATTGTATAATGCTGTGATGCCAAAAAGTAACCCAACATTCAAGACTGACAGTCTATCGTTCATAAATCCTGTCTGATCTGGCAGGATAAGGTGCAGTAGTTCGGTGATTCCCAACCCTGTTCCTGGAGACACACCTGCTCCCCACACACAAGCACTTCAGAGTTGCAAGAGGTGTGTTAAAGCTAAAACATGTGGGGGAGATATGCCTCCAGTAACAGGTTTGAGCAACACTGTGGTAGATATTTCTCAAGTCTCCAAGCCAGTATTTTAGTGAGACCAATCTGTATTATGAGTTTTCATTGCCAGGTCTATTCTTTTTCTTCAGAGAAATGTTTGCTACATAAAGGGAAGCAGGCAGAGTATTTCTATTTCTATTGAGTCCAACATTCCAATGTGGACTATTTACCAATGAGGCATTCACCCTCCATGATATACAGGCTAGATCCCTATACAGAGGAGCAACACTAATTGGAAAATGTACATAGTCAGAAAGTACTTTCAGTAGCACTTTCAGAAAGGCTATTCAGTATAAGATGTAAGAAAAAAAACAATTCTTGAAAAAGACTTGGAGTAGAATGTGAAGTCTCTTACTTTTGAATGTGTTACTCTCCATACTTCATATAGGTTAGGATCAGAAAATATAGCTTGAACAGCCTTATCTTTAATTCAAATATATTTCCTAAGAGGACTTTTCAATGTGCAATTAAAATCACCTCCTAAAACAAGAAAAGATTTTGCATGAGCTGCCACATCTCTGAAGAGCTTGAGGGGGAAAAAAGACTCATAGTCATAAAGAGCATATATAGAACCAAAAAGAACATTATCAATGCAAGAATCCAGTAAAGGGGAGTTGCCTATGAAATAATATAGCCATCCATTAAATAAAGAGTAATATGCTTTGCCAACCCAATCTCTTAATAGTTTACTATGTTCACTGATGTATCTGTTATGTGGGTTTCTTGTAATAAAGATACCTGCTCTTTATCCTTTTTTTTAGAATGGATAAAACTTATTTTGATAAAACTCTACATTTGATAGCACTATTCAGTCCCTTCACATTCTAGCATTCTATTATGAGATCACTCATGTAACTTTATAACTGAATATTGTGCTGTGAAGTGGCCATTATATTAACAAGAGTAATAATGTACAAATAAAATGTTTCCCAAATCTAAGCAATAGTTATAATGTGCTGTCTAACAATATAACTTTGTTGAACATCTAAATGTAACGTAAAAACAAACACCCAGAACCAATGAGGTTCCCTCAGGAAACGTTTCCGAAGTAGCTGTGAGCTTACAGTAAGTGACCACAATGCACCTTATTTGTCACCTACCCTGTTCCCTACCACACCTCGTTGAAATAAAATCACATCACACACAGGAAAAAAACACAATAATAATAATAACGATGTGTAATGTTGTGGAATATAAACACCATAAAGTACATTCATCAGTTACTCGATCATCCATAAACTAACGTTTGATTATAGCAGTTACTATGACAATGTAAAACTTGCACATGGGAGTAATCAGCATCAGCATGAACACCACCATCATTAATAACCACAGATACATATGTTTAACTAATGTGACATTTGAACATAGTGATCGGCCAGCATATTAAACAGACATTTGGGTAACTGTGTAGAGTTCAACGGAAGTGGTTAGCTCTGCTCAGAGCCGATAGCTTTCAGATAGTTAAGAGCTAGTTTGGGAGAGGCAAACAATGTTGTACATGTACCGAAGAGAGTAGCCGGGTACAACATGGCAAATTTTATTCCATGCAGCTGGAGTACATTGCAAACCTAACTGAAACCACAGTGTTTCTGACACACACACATATGGAGAAATCCTGCAAAATACAAGTCTTGAAACACCTTCTTGGTGTTTGTTCAGTTTGTTCAGTCTCTTCCTCTCTACCATTGAAATTCTGCTGCCCCAGCAGACTACACCATAAAAGATGGTAGATGCCACCATTGTGTCAAAGAAAGTCCTCAGGAGTGCCACTGTGACAAAGAGCAAACGCATGCAAATGGAACATAGATTTGTCCAAGATGTGACAAGCCTATTCAGGGAATTACAAGTCAAGTCTTAGACTGCTGAGCTACTGCAGCAATGCAATACATTCCTTCACCCATGGTGAAACTTAAATTGTAAATGCAGATTTTACAATAGAACTGTGACTCACTCAGTGAGTGTTGAAGTCCATTCTGTGAGGTCCATGATCCATTTTAGTTATAATAAATGCAATCCACAGCCTTTACTGTGTTCTGTTTTCCCTGGTGATGGGTAGAAAATGCATGATTGAAACTTACATTTGTAATGCTGTCAATTTGTTTATCTACAGCCTGAAATGGTTGCAAGATTAATTTTAATTAATGGTTACATAACTTTACATACACTTGTAATTTGATTGGATGGGTGGAGAGGGGATGGACCCTCACGGGTAAAGGTAGCCAGCGAGGACAGTTTTTCTGTTCCATCAGCCAAATACACCATAATACAAATTGTCTTACAAACAGTATGTTTAACTGTCATGTCTTGGCTTGCTCACTATTCCTTATCATTTGTTCCTGTGTTGTTAATCTTATTTATGATTTCTGTAAAGCTGCTCAGTGACATCAGTTGTGAAGAGTGCTATACAAATAAATTTGATTTGATGTGAGTTGACCTTAATTTGACTTAATTTTTCTAGTTTTAAATCTATTTCTGGACAAAGTCACAGGCCTTCTTTTATTAGGAGGAGACATTAACTGTGTTATGGTTGACACAATGGATAAGTTCACTGTATAATACAAAAATCAACACAAACCAACAAAAAGATAAATAAAGTTCTAAAGCATCATTGCAGAGAGACTGCTCTGGTAGATGTGTGGAGATACAAATATCCCAGGGGTTGAGACTATACATGTTTTTAAACAGACACTCCATATTGATCTGTTTTCATGCTTCTGTGTGAGGGTTATAGAATAGCAAAATGCAAGTCTCTTGGTTGGTATCACCAATTGGAGACTAAATACATCTTTTATTAATGGTTCTTTACATTAAATTTGTAAAAGAGAAAGAGGTCTATTTTAACCTAAATGTCACGTCAGAAATGTCTCCAATTATATGAAAATGCCTATTTAAGGGGTCAAATTATTGTGTTTACTTGTGCTAGGAAGAAAGAAAAGGAAGCATAAAATAAATTAGAATTAAAACATAAAATAGAGGACAAGCATAAGTCCAAACTATTGAGCTACTTTACTGCAGCCACTTAAGAAAGCTTGTAGGCACTTAGACACAATACATTCAGAAAAAGCAGAGAGCAAAGTGTTATTTACTAAACAGCAAAAACATCCCGGGTGGTGACAAAAAGTCAGATACACCAGGACATTTTCTGAATGAACTGATTTTTACAGATCCCTATACAAAAATACAGGGTCTGCTTCTTGTGAAACTGAAATTGAATCATTCCTAGATCAAATTACCTTGACAAAACTTTCAGAAATCACAGTAGAGGAATTGGATAGTCCTGTTACCGAATGTGAAGTACGACAGGCTATAGTAGATTTAAAATGTAATAAAAGTCCAGCAACTAACATACATTCTTTCAAGATGAATAAATATACATATTAAACAATGCTTAGATGCAGATAAACCATTTGACTGCCTGTCCTGGAAAATTTTGTACCAAACCTTGACGCATATGGGATTTGGCCAAAATTTTGTAAAGTGGATTGACACACTATACTCAGAATCAAGAGCCACTTAGAATTAATGGATACACATCAAATTTATTTGCCCTTGAGAGAGGAACATGACAAGGGGTTCTGTTGTTTCCTGTACACATTACCATCTGCACAGAAACTTTAGCCCACATTAAGGATAACAAAAATATCCCTTGACACACAATGTGTTCTTGTTTTTAGTTTTTATCAAATCTGTCTTCCTCTATACCAGGCTTAATGGAATGCACTGAGAAATTTGGTTATTATTCTGGATATAAAATGAATGTTCTAGACCTGAAGCTATATTTTGGGCTAAAGCTAATGGTGGCCTTAATTGTTAGTGATACAACAACAACTAGGTGGCTAGATATTGAAAGGTCAAACTGAATACACATTGGAGAACCTGCTATTTACTGATACACCCTGGACATCTATTAAGATTTGGACAAAAAACACAATTTTAGTGTGGAGAAAAATAATAAAAACATATGGTCTGTAAGGATATCTGTGTATGTGGCAGCAGTCATCTTTTCCTCAACCCTGTCTTCCAGTTCCTGCTACAGAAAAAAAAATCCCCACAAATCCCCCAGACAACATGCTTGGCATTCAGTTCAAAAAGTTCTTTTTGTTTCTCAAGGTCTGAGAGTCCTTTAATTGCCTTTTGGTCATGTGCCTTTTACTGAGGAGTGGCTTCTGACAGGCCACTCTACCATACAGATCAGATAAATAGAGTGCAGCAGAAATGGCTGTCCTGAGGTTCTCCTTTCTCCACAGAACAATGCTGTTAGAGTGACCATTGAATTCTTCCCTGACTAAGGCCCTTCTATCACACCCAGTGAATACTTATGTATATGTTATATTGTTGTTTCATTTTTAATACCAGTGACAGTGACAAGCCCATAAAACATGTATAATATCATTAATCCACTCACTGTGCCTGCACATAAACAACACAGGCCAATTTCATCTTCATGCAAATAGAAACCCCATAAGGAAATGATTAATTACCTTGTCATCATCTCCTGGTACACCTAGTAGTAGACAAAGTTTTGGGTATATTTTAACTGTGACCTGGCTTAGGCAGACCATAAGTGATACAGATGTAGCATTACAAAACTTCACAGTTAATAAAATAGACAGAAAATGAAGAGGAGTTGGAGTAGCTGTTTTCATTAAAAATTTTTATATAAAATTATTTTTGCAAAACATTCCTTTCAGTGGCAGAAAAACATGTTCACTACAAAAAACTATGTATAAGAGACAGGTCAAGCCCCTGGCTTACAGGGGAAATTTCCTCACTATTATAGTTATGAAATAAAGCTTCTTCTGTTGCCAGACATACAGGGAAAAATTCAAAATGGCTTAAATTCAGACAACTGAGAAAGAGATGCACCTCTATAAATAGAAAAGCAAAAGCAGACTATTACCTCAGCATGATTACAAACTCCTCAAACACACTCACACACTCTCTCTCTCTCATATATATATATATATATATATATATATATATATATATATATATATATATATATATATATATATATATATATATAC